>JAOXNR010054035.1:0-13183 GCA_028571225.1 Parsonsia alboflavescens | reverse complement strand
AATTGATTTTGTTTATTTTTCAGTTCAGTGTATTAAGTTTTTAATTTTATCAATTTAGTCCCAAAAGTTTTTAGAATAAAAACCGACCGGTTTAATACCAAATCGGCCGGTTCACCGGTTCATCGATTGAACCGGTCGGTTTTCACTGGTTTGCTAAAATACCATCGATTTTTGAAATAATTGGTTTTTCCCCTTGAATCGGACCGGTCAACTGGTCGGTTCCCGATTGGTCCGGCCGGTCCGGTCCAGTCCACAAAACATTGGTTCCAACTTCTAAGGGCTTTTACCCGGTTTGGATCCGTTTCTAAAATGGATCCAACAACGGGTCGAATTTATGCCATCATTCTACATAAGGAAGAAATTTCCAAATATACTCAAGTTGGGATGATGTATTCTAATTTTATCCACTTTCATAAAACATTTCACTTCTACCTAATTGAGTTGCTCCAATTTCAGTCTATATGCGAAAATCAATTTTAACATTTTTTAGTAATAAAAATTATCCAAAAATGGAAAATTACGTCCTTAACCTTTGAGCCTCATTACCTAAATCGAGACCAAGGGCACAAACAGTTTATTTTCTTCTCATTTCAAAACTCAACTCTTCACCTTCTCCTTCACCAAAGCATTCAACCTTCTTCTTCCCTTCCTCACTAGATAGCTCCTTTTTTTCTTGCACTCTCATTTTCTTTCCCTTCTTCTTCACTTCCGAACCGAAGCTTCAGTTCCTTCTTCACGACACACTCATCGACGATGCCATTCACGACGATCGCCGGTATGACTCCACCTCCTGCCAATCACCTCATCGTCGTCGACACAACATTGCCAGTAAGTTTTTTTCATACTTGACCCTTTATTTTGTGTCGAATATGCTAGAATGTTTAAGCTTTGGTAGTTGGCAAAATGTGAGGCTTCGATATTGACATTGAGTATTTTTACCTCTTGAAAGCATGATTTTGATTTAAAATCTTGAATTGCACTGAATGCCTATGTTGTTTAACTTCGATTTTGTAGTTTGATGAAAGCATAGATTAATTGTATTGGATTGTGCATGTTTATGAGTTTGAATTGAGTGTCTTGAAATGTTTACTATGTAACTCGAAATGTTAACACAATGTGATTCAAAATGTTTCCTATGTGACTCAAAATCCTGTTTTAAGGAAATTAGAAACTATATGTCTCAAAATGTTTACTATCTATCTAGAAATGTTTACCATGTGACTCGAAATGTTTACATTATGACTCGAAATTCTTTTTGACTCGAAATGGGTTGATTGTGTCTCGAAAGGATTTCTTTTTGACTCGAAATGGGTTGAGAGTATCTCGCAAGGATTTCTTTTTGACTCGAAATGTTTATTGTGCGACTCGAAATTCTAGTTTAAGGAATTTAGAAACTGTAGGTCTAGTAATAATATTCGTTGGGACTCGAAATACTTTTGGATGTGCCTCGAAATATTAGGTTGTATCTTGAAATATTTTCTTTTGTGTTCTTGAAATGTTTATAGGTTGTGTCTAGAAATAATAATATTTATTAATTAATAATATTATTCTTATTAATTAATTCGAGAGTGATAATTAATTTTTTCAACGTTATAATTTAGAGTTAATGTTTTCTTATAAATAAATGACATTATACTAATAAATACATTATAATTAATTATATTTAAAATCCTTTTATTCTGTTATAACTTAATTTATTTAGATTAAGCAATATCCATTTGGGTAAACATTTACAAATTTTTTGAAATAATAAATAAGAGATAGGTGTTCTACTAAAAATTATACTTTAAATTTTAAATAAGACGTAGATGCGAATAACTTTTTTTTTCCTTCTCAATACAATTTTTCTAATTAGCTTTGTGCCGACACGATCTCGTTGTGCCTGTCAGGAACACACTCTAGTATTCAACCATTATACTAGAGTAAAGGATACAAAGAGTGTATTTCAAGACTAATTGTCACGGATCCATGTTTCCTTTGTGCACGTACATAAATGGATCCATTAGTGCTCTGAGTTCCTCTACTGCCTCATCGTATTCTTATCGATAAAGCTTGTCAAAGAAGCCCATTTTTATTTTGCAAGATTGTTTTTCCTTTTAACATCAGATGTGCAAGTCTCGAGAGAGATGCTCTCAGTAAATTTTGGATTTACTAAGTAGGAAGTATTGTATAGCTCATCAAAGTTGTTCTAGAAAGGAGTGCCAAATAGGATTATCTGTCGGTCTGTCTCAAGATTTGTTAAAGCCTTCCACAATAGGTTGTTCTGATTGCTTGGTGTGTGACCCTCATGAAGTATCAAAATGCCAGGCATCTCAAGGAGATTTTTTCTAAACTTCTCTACTTGCTGCCCCTTCTTACTTTTGCTAGCAAGCTTCTCAATGGAACTTTCCATCCTGTGATTATAGCTTGTCCATTGTTTTCCTCTTGACATTTCATGAAAGCGCACCCAACTTATCAATATAGCTTCAACTTACTTAAATTCTTTTTGTTGAAATGAGGAAAATAGTAACCTTATTAGCTCAGATATTGTCGAATGTTCATTGATTTCAGTAACTTCTCCCCCGAAATCCATAGCACTCATTTTTCAAATCATTAGTGCCTTTCTTCCGGTGCAGGAATGGATTATTGAACCGAAAATGAGTTCTATGGATTTTTGGGGAGAAGTTACTGGGATCAATGAACATTTGACAATACCTGAGCTAATAAGGTTACAATTTTCCTCATTTCAACAAAAAGAATTTAAGTTGGTGGAAGCTATATTGATAAGTTGGGTGCACTTTCATGAATGTCAGGAGGAAAACAATGGACATGCTATAATCACATGATGGAATGTTCACTCTAAAGGTTTGCTGGTGAAAATAAGAAGGGGCAGCAGGCAGAGAAGTTCAGAAAATTCTCCTTGAGATCCCTGGCATTCCAATACTTGATGATGGTCACACACCGAGCAACCAGAACAACCTATTGTGGAAGGCTTTGACAAAAGTTAAGACAGACTGACACATAATCCTATCTAGCACTCATTTTCGAAACAACTTTGATGAGCTATACAATACTTCCCACTTAGTAAATTCGAAATTTGCTGAGAGCATCTCTCTCGATTGATTGGGATCAATCCAAGTTACTCTAGATGTGGTCTTGTAGAGGTGGCAGGCCATGGCCGTGGGATAGTTGCCAATTAATGATGGCCTTAGACTGGCATACGACATCATCATAGGTCACTGGATACTCACCCGAGAACCGACTGCAGTCATCCCCTTTTATGTATAGAGGGTGTTAGATGATCTGGAGATTGTAGAGTCGTTCCCAAGGGGAACGCTTGGGTGGAGCATGACGGTGAACTCCTATCGACATTCCATCTTGGAGAACTCCCTAAAGAGAGACTTGTACTGCAACTATTGGGTGTTGATGGTAAGTTTTCATATTATTATTTGCATTTGTAGACTCTCTAGATACTGATTTGAAATTTTTTTAATTTTATCTTTAATTAGTGGTGGGGGTACAATCACATCCCATCCCTACATCCTCACTTGTGTAAGGACGCCTAGCATGCGGCTAGATGTGAACCCTTCACGTAGATCCACGATGCTCGAGGTGCCGCCCTTCGATGTCCCCGGCTTGGCCACTCGGTCGACTGGACCAAGCTACTTAGTGGGGTAAGTGAATGTCTTATCAATGTTCACTTTCAATTTTAAATTAGTGAATAAAATTAAATTGCCAATTACAGGCTCGTGCTATCTCCCCGTTCATTGAGGCGGATCATTTGGAGGGGCAGCAATTGTAATGGGCCGATTTCACATGTATCCCCCATATCGCAGCAACATGCTTTGGTAATTATTTGCCTAGCTCATTCTGGGAGGCATGCGGACAAGGATTGCTAGTTCCTCAAATCTATCAGGTTAGACTAATCACAATTTCCAAAATTTAAGTTGATTCTATATGATGCTAAATATGAAGATCATAAGTACTTTACTTTTATTTTATTTTAGACCTCGTGTCCAAATGAAGATTCGGCTTAGGATAGCCGATATGATCCGATGAGATGGTATGCATCTCATGAGATTTTATGTTATAGCAGTAGATTAGTCGACGCTATTGAATGTGATTGTAATTAATTAGCCGGTTTGCTTGCCTTGTGATTAGGTTATGAGTCTGCATATCGTGGTTGCATGCTTGTGCCCTCTGGTTGAGGACCAGGTGAGCAGGCATCCATCTCCTAGCCCGACTCGAATGTCAAGTATGTACCTCTTCCTATTTAAATAAAATCCTTGAATCTCATAACATGCAATCTAACTAGGTTTTATAATTATAGTCTCCTATGATGGCCGATCCACCCATAGCCAGGGTCGAGTTCCTTTTGTGCCAGTTTGAGGACTGCGCCATCTAGAGGCATTACCTGGTCCTCCAGTGGCTCACGCAAATTGGGGTGACATAGGATATGATCCTCAAGCGGCTCACGCATATCGAGATCACCTCGATATGCTGGAGAGGGATCACAATTATGGAGATGCTTTACCACTACATGATTCCCCTTCCTGAGAGGTAGCTATACCCATGCCCGAGGGGGTTACACACCATCGATGGCTTAGTCTGGCTTATAGCGACCCCTTGCTCGGCATCTCCCATAGTCTCAAACGACAGCACCTTGTAAATTTTGGGTCTGAAATTCGTATTCATTACGGTTACTTTTTTTTATTTAATTTTTAATTTGAAAATGGTTACTCTCTTTTTAAATAATAAATCGATGCACCTGTCAGTTGGGGAGGGGATCTAGTGGTTCCACCAGCTCCTTCGGCTTCAGCTCCGGCTCCAGCTCCGGCATTGGCATCTCCGTTAGTCCCCAAGGACACCACCCAGGTAAATTTCGAGTCATAAATTCTAAAATTTTAGTCTCTGTTACTCGTTCATTTTATTATTTTTTAAAGATTGTTTTTTACATTTTATTAGGACCTCTGTCATACACATCGGGCCCAAAACCCAGCTACAGGTGTATGATCACCATTCACCGACCTGCCTTATCACATCAAGTCGTTGAGGCCAAAGAAGAAGTCGAGGACGAAAGCGGTGAGGACGACTAAAGTGTTGGAGGTACGAATTGAAATTCCTCTGGCAGTGGAGGTGCGAGAAGTCCGGGGGAGATTCCTGCTCCTATGGTGGACACCTACACCCTCAACTAGACACGGTTGGATGCCTTCTGTAGCACTGAAGGTTCAGCGAGGTAATTCACTTTCTTTTTATGATTAATTTGCATTTTATAACTTTCCAAGCTTTCTTGGTCTAACTAAATTTTTGTGATAGGCGCTCGATCGGAGGGGGGTGCATGTCAATTGTCGGGGATGACCTCAAGATTGTCAGATCCATATTGGACTACGTCGAGGACGATCATGTAGAATAGTTTATGAGGGTGTTGCGGATAGCGACGAGGGAGACCTTATCACTTTACCCATGTTGAGCCCGCTTCGCACTCGCTCCGACATACCTTTATGTAAGTAATTAAAAATAGTATTGATCTCTATTTAATTTGACCTCATCACAACATCGATTTTTAACTAACTCCAATTACAGAGCATTCTCCGAGGTGCATGGGACCAGACCAAGGCATCTCAAGCGGAACCGGAGAAGATGAGGACATGGGCGAGGTAGCATGGTGGGAGACACAGGAGGTATTTCACTTCATTTTCTACAAAACTCTTGGTTTAAGTTATGGTTTATTTAATAGCAATTGATTTAATATTTATACTGTGTATATAGATATTGATGCCTTGTTGCCATCACACGTACTAGGTGTTACTTCGGATCTCACTAGACAGGTCTCGGATCATGTTGTATGATCTAAAACCATTGGCCGAGCCGAAGGCCTCTTGATGGAGCCGGTCTGCTTGATGTTGCCACGTTTATTGCCAGCTTTTATGATAAGACGGGATGGCCCATAGCTTAGAGGTTCACTACGGCTTTTCTTGAGCCCCTTGACGCAACGGAGCAATCCATCCCTATTTAGCCAGACGAGGCTTCCTACGACGCTTACGTCTGCTATTACATGACACAGCTAATAGAGGGCATGTTAAGGACATGCCCCGCTTGCCTTGTATACTCATTATGGCGCAGCGCATGAGGGATCAGATGGCCTGGATCATGCTGCGGTGGAGCAATTTGTGAACGCAGCCATAGATTTTTTTTTTTTTTTGTTGTTTAATATTGTAAATAATAAATTCGGGATAATTGTATATTATGTAAATTATGTAAATCATATATGGTATTGAAGACTTCTATTGTATGTTGATTCTAGAACATGTAATTCTACTCAATGGTAAATTCCACACAAAATTAACTAAAAGATTAAAGTTTGAGGACTGAATTGTACAATAAATCTAGTCAATTCTAAATACAAAATAAAACCAGTTTTATATAAATATATAAATATATATATATATATATATATATTTATATATTTATATCAACTCTACATGGCACTGCAATTAACACAGTGTGTCAATGGTGTATGAATTTTCCACAGGCACATTACGGATGAATTTAATTGATTTGACAAATAGCAGTGACAGTGACACAACCACCATTCGAGATGTTCAGTGCAAACCAAATGAATTTCGAGAAAGCCAATATTCGAGATGTTCAATATCTCAATTTTATATTGTGTCTCGAAATTTATTTTTTGTGTCTCAAAAGTTATTTTGTGTCTTAAAATGAATTTTGTGACTCGAAAGGTACATTTTGTCTCGAAAAGGATTTTTTGTATCTCGAAAGTTATACTATGTCTTGAATGTATGTGCTTGTGCTTGTGTCTTGAAATAACCAATCCAATGATCGAAATGTGTTTGCACTTTTTTTTTCCTGTTGTGTTTGCCCTAATTTATTTCCAAATTTCATGAGTGTAGGGGAAGAAGAAGAAATATGGCCGAGGTTGGAGTTGAAAGAGATTGGGCAAATCTTCCTATTGATGTCTTGGGATTGATTGTTTCGAAGCTCTAGGTTCTTTATGCAGAAAACTTCCAATTAGCATGTACCTCATGGAACAAAACAAGGAAGGCCTATCCAGCTGCCTATCAAGCAAGGATGGTTCTGAATCTGGGTGGGCTATAGCTTTGTGCCTTTTGGATTAAGATATGAAGTAGAGATAATATACTATGTTATTATTGGTTCTCTTCAAAATTTGAAACACTTTTGTTGGAATCATAATTGTTATTCTATTGCACGTTGTTGCACATGGTGTTGGATGTGGCTTTAGTATTCATTGTGTTTGGACAAGTTAGACGATCGTGGCCTTGATTCAATGACAAACATGCAATTTAAATTAAATGACAAATTCACTGTTTGTTAAAATAATAAATGATTCACTGTTTGTTAAAATAATAACATTCACATGCCATGAACCGTGTCAACATTGATATTGCTAGCATAAAAATCCACACCCTCCACAGAGTTATTGACTTCAATGCTAACAAAATTTGTTGGCACTTCTGATTTAAGTCAGTCGATGTTGGATCATTTTCTTCATGATTTGGGGCTTCCATGTCGTGAGCATTTGGATAGGTGAGACGATTATGCCCTTTTTTCTTACATATTTTATGCGTTTTTCTTCGACGGTATTATTCGTTTCGAGAAAGGAAGTGGGCTCTTGTGGTCTTCTGACAAACCTTTTTGCCAATAGGAGGATTCAAGACCACGTCATCCATATCTGCAATTGAATTCAAAGACGAACACAAGGGTACAGGCTATATCGAAGGTGCATATGCCATCCTCAGTTTTTCTATGTCAAATGAATCACCATGACATTGAGTGTAATAATGAGCCCCATTTTCCCTATAAAAAAAAATTAAGGTAAATGAGTAGTGGAAATATCTAATTACATGCTTAGAGAGTTAAAAAAAAAAATTTAGCAAATATGTCATGAAATGGACCAAAAATTTACTTGGCAACAGCAATGGCATGTTTGCAAGGTATCTCTTCCACTTCCCATCACCGACATCGACAAGTCTTCTAGAAGATATCCACCACAACATTTGCTTCCTTTGGTGGATTTCCTACGACATATTCCTCTCTTTCCCAAATGGATGTAGTCTATAGCCTTTTCAGGTTGACCTTCACAGCCTCTATCTCAATTCTTTCCACAGCTCGGTCGGTGATAACATCTGGCATTGTAGCTGTTTCTTCCCTACGTTTGTTGAACCAAGCTTGACACAAACTCCTAAAAAACTCATGTGCAGATGTAATGGGCAACTTCTGAGCTTTCTTGATCCCACGGTTGAAGGGCTCCACGATATTGCTCATCATTTGATTGTAGTGATTGTTTGGACAATATGCACGTGACCAACTTGAGCGTCCTACCTCGACATCCAACCAACGATGAACTCCGGGGTGAGCACTACCCTGACACAGTTTATCCCGAGTACTTCTTCCTTTATAGCTATCCCTCGCAAGTGGGTACTCTTTTCCTCTAACTAACTGTTCAAGGATAATGCCTGCGCCTACGAATATGGACATTATAGTTCACCTATAACTGGGGAGTACTAGTTGAGACATAGATTTCTTCAGGAATTCAAAAAGATTTTGAGAGAGAAAGAAAGACTTAGAACACCATATTGAAGAAAACACTCATTAGTTTATTGATAGGACATACTTTACAAGAGAATTGGTTATACACTGTAGGAACACTTACAGAAGACTCAATAAGAAACTAAAGCTTAGAAAATCAACTCAAACTAGTCTGTCCTTTCTGCTGAAGTTTCGGTCCAACTTATAGAAGTGGCTGACCCTTTTTAGATTTTGAGACAAGTTGCTTATTTTAAGAACTATAAAACAAGACAAAATTCCTATTCTAGAATCAAGATAAGATTCTTAGTCTAGGAAAAAAAACAAGATTCCTAATTTAAGAAAAAGACAACAATCATATGAAGGATAACAAGACAAAGCAAAAAACTACAATACAAGATACAAAAAATAAAAGACAAAGTTGGCACCTTCCTCTTGTGACTGCCGAATCTTGCATAGCTTGATGACTTGGCTATCACTTGTGCTTCATGGAAGGGCTGAAAGACACCTAATTGCATGTTGGAGATAAAAGACAAAACAGGAAGATGATTTTCCACTAGATTCTTTTACTTGAAGATGACAAAGCTTCTTGTTTGCTGATTTCGTGCATGGCTGATTGCAAGTAACAAAGATTCTTTTTGCTTGTGGTTGCAGGGATTCCTTTCTTTCTTGTGAGATGATCGAATCTTATTCGAGTGACCTAATTGTTGGTGGTGAT
Source organism: Parsonsia alboflavescens (assembly GCA_028571225.1). Taxonomy (NCBI): domain Eukaryota; kingdom Viridiplantae; phylum Streptophyta; class Magnoliopsida; order Gentianales; family Apocynaceae; genus Parsonsia; species Parsonsia alboflavescens. The sequence goes on along the minus strand of JAOXNR010054035.1, from coordinate 3,921 downwards.
TAGGCTTCCATGTGTGAAGTTGAAGCTGCCGATTTGTTGCATGAAGGAGAAGTCTTCTCTTGACTAAGTTCTTGTGCCTAATGATACCAATGGTAAGCCTCTGAGAGATATTTGCATAATTTGAAAGATATTTGCATAATTGGAACTGTAACTTGGTGATTATTCTGGAGAAGCATTCTTGGATTTTAAGTAGACAAGAAGTTCATCACGAGCTAAGTTCGTGGACGATTTGGTCAAGGGTTCTTCAGTCATGATCCATTTGCTGATTCATGGAGAAGGCATTGGCTTGTAGTATGTCTTCTAGAAATCCATATGCTTTGTAATAACATAATCTAAGTGTACAATGTACACTTGATATGTCTTTCCTGGATCATTGTGAAGTCTGTGGCAACAGTCTTCATACCAATCCTGAGAGGACTGAAAGAGAGTAAAATAATGCCATAACAATGTATTAGCAAATTGGTTCGGATTGGCAAAGAAGAACTTGAACTAGTGTATCTCGATTTCTATGGCATAATAGCACAAAATTGCTAATGTCCATAGATACCAAAATTTATCTTCAGACATGGGGCCTGTATGAGAAAAATGCATAATATTGCTGAAGGGCTGATTTGGGTAAAAGGATACATCATGGAATCGGTTTTGTTCTCAACAGGTTAAAGCTAGGTGTTTAAATACGATCTTTCTTGCATAGGCTTTGACTTGGTCAATGGTTTCACAATGGGTTAATTTAGGTGGGTAAAATTTTAGGATAGTGAAGATGAAGGGTGTAGGTTTGGGTAGGCTTCCAAATACCAAGGTAGGCGAAGTTTTCCTTTTTGTTCTAGATGGTAAGTCGGCTAGGTTATTGGACTCTTCTTTGATGTGTTGAACTTGGAACTGGTATTTGGAGAACCAATCTTTTAGGTGAAGGAGATGAGGTTCAGGAATGGCTTTGTTTTTTAATTCCATGATCTTTGGGAAAGAGGAATTATCCTTCTATATTGTGAACTCATGGCTAATTAGGTGAAACTCAAACTTTCTGAACCCGTTCTTGACTGCTAGGATCTCCTTGATGGTGGTGTGGTAGTGTTTTTCTGCATCCTTGAACTAGCCACTGGCATTACCGCAATAATGTTTCTGGCTGTTGAGCTCTTCAATGAGGATTGCTCCCCAGAACTCATCACTTGCATCCGTTTGTAAGATCCTGTGACCTGTGGAAGGAATGTGGAGTGGGATTCTAACACATTTGTTTGAGGGCTTGGACAGCTAGGGTTTGTTCCTAACTCAATGGAGGTAGTTTCTTTTTCAAGAGTTTGGATAACTAACTGGTATATTTAGTGGAGTTAGGAAGGAAGGATTTGATGCTGTTGATGATGCTAAGGAATTGCTGGATTTCTTTTACTGATAGATTTTCATCAGGAAAAGTGGGCAAAGTTTCAACAAGGTGAGGACCAGGTTGGATTTTGTCGTCAGTAACTCTCATGCCAAGGTATTCGAATTCTTGAAGGCCGATGGAACTTTTCTTTCTGATATCATGATACCCTGAGTTTTGACGATATCAAAGAACTGTTCTAACAATGACAAATGGGCTTCATCGTCCTTAGAAAAAAAGAAGGATATCATCAATGTAAACCAAGAAACTATGCAGAATGGGCTGGAAAATTTTTGTCATGGATTTTTGAAAGATTGAGGGGGCAACTTTCAAGCCAAATGGCATCACCTTCCATTAATACTGGGCATTAGGAATGCAGAAAGCAGTTTTGTAATGTTCATCAGGTACAATTCCTAATTGCCAAAAACCAGCGTTTAAATCAAACTTTGAAAATATTTTTGCTCCCACCAAATGAATAAAGAGGTTTTAAATTCTTGGGAGCGGAAATTTATCATCTTTTAAAAACTAGTTTAAAGGTTTGTAGTCGATGATTAACCTTTTCTTACATGTGGCTTGCACTTCTTTTCTTATGTAAAAGGCTTGACAAGCCCAACTTGAATTAGTTGGCTTGATTAGTCCTTGCTGAACAGTTGTGCACATGCTTCCTGAGCAAGTTTAAGATCATCTGGAGTCATCCCGGGTTGTGTTGCTTTGGTTGGATTAATATCCTCATTAAGCTTGAAAGGGAGCATAACAAAGAACTCTTCATTCTTCCAAAGTGGGCTTTTGTGCTTAAAATCTGCATGAGAATGATTTAAATTTGTCAATAGTATCACAAATAGCAAACATATTAGTAATAGGAGTAAATGGCTGACACTGATGTTTATATCGGATTCCATGAGGGAGAACCCTTGGTCTCCCGACCTTGGCATCAGTGTTCCATTTGATAAGAACATCATTACCATGAAGTCTATTTCCAAAAACTTTTACCCAAATAATGCAATCTGGCAAGAATTTTATTCCTACCGAGTATTTGAAAATAAGACTGGCTTCAAAGATTTCTCCATTGGCTGCATGAAACTGGGCATCTGTGTTAGTGCAGTATTCTGCTAGTAGAATGTCTGGATTCACCATCGTTTTCATGACTCTTGTGTCTAAGAATCCAATGGCTTTGACTGGCTAAGCATATTTAGATGTCAATAGAGAAACCTGCACATGAGGATGATGAATGTTAGTAAGAGAAACAATATTTGGAGCATCTTTGATAGTAAAAATTGGTAAACTTGATTCCTCTTCAGAATCATTTTTTGATGCTTCAAATTCGGGATTTGTAGCTTTGATGGCAAAGGATGTGTCCTGATCTTGATGACTTTGCTCTGAGAACACTGATTCAACGTCAGATTCTAGATGATCAATCATCAATTGTGTAACAAGCGTTGAAGCTTTGGCCTTCTTGTTCGGACAGCTTTTGGCAAAGTGTCCTTTCTTTTTGCAAATGAAGCACCGGTCTGACTTGGATTTTTTGGAGGCATTCCACGGGAAGTATTTGAGATTTTTCTTTGATTTATACTTCTTCTTGGATTGAAATTACTGCACCTTCTTGCAGCTGCACTTTTTTAGCTTTCAACAACCAATCTCGTAATTTTTGTTGCAGATTTTTTCAAGCTTCTTTTTCCCATGGAAAAAGTTTTCAATGACCTTTCTTCTTTCACAGAGTTTGTCTAAACAAGTGAACGTGGCTTGGTGGATTTCTATAGGTCCGAGATTTGCCAAAGTGTTTCTAGAGAGCTCGATCATTTTGTTTAGTTCTGGCTGGATCTCTTCTGGAAGTGAGGAAATGTACACCTGCTTGAGATTCGGATCTGTCATACCGCCAAAGCGATAATAGATATCCGTCATCCTTTTGTAGAGCTGATTGATATCTTTGGGCCTTAGAGAACAACATTTCATTTTGAAGAAGTCTTGTCTGTCCTGCTTAATCTCCAAAGAGTAATCACCTACAAATTCTTTAAAAATCACATTAATCCATTGGTCTAAAGAACTTGTAAGTAATTGATCTCTCTCATAAGCATCTAATAATATAAACCAATCATGTAAAGTACCAACAGAACGACTAAAAAATTCAGAAAGAATATTGTTCAGAGGTACTACCTTCAATAATTGGGTATTGACCCATGCAGACATTTCTTGGAACCTTCCACGCCTTCTACTAATAGGAATATCATTGAAAGTGGAACAAGTTGTTGTGGACGATTTTCCTGGAGGAGCTGGTTGTGGAGGCGGAGGTTGTTGATCTGTCATGGATTCATCTTCTGCTTCTTTTTCAAACCCAGTGTAAGTGGTCGATCCCGAGGGACCTGGACTAGTCATGAGAATCTCGATGACGTCCATTTTTTCATCTCCGAACTCTGTGCATTCAGAAATTGATGGATATCCAAGGACACTACTCAATGAGGCTATGAACAAGACTTGTATTTTATATACAAGTATAATATCTTGAGTAGGATGATGAAGACATTGATGGAATTTGTCCAAAACAAGGAAGAACCGATCAACTTCAAGGCCAA
>JAOXNR010054034.1:0-13183 GCA_028571225.1 Parsonsia alboflavescens | reverse complement strand
CAATTTACCGTTACGGTAACGGCCGGAGCGCGCATTAAGGCACGCTCCGGAGCACACCTTAGCAAAACCGTATATATATATATATATATTATAAAAAAATAAAAAAAGTTAGATTATCGTTAAATTAAACTTAAAGTTACTTATTCCGAGGTATGATAAATAAAATAAGCTCCAAAAGCGTGCAACTATTATTTAAATCGTAAAACATAATATTTTACAGAAAAACTTAAAATAATATATTATTTAGATGAATTTTGTAAAATTTAACCCATATTAAAATAGCTATAACTTAATATTATTATTTTTAGTACATAAACATTGTTGGATCATTATACTAATATGATTTGGCCTTAATGTTTGTTGCAGAAACCGCAGCAGGTGAGATTAAGGTCAATATTCCTGATATGGAAATCAAAGAAGGATCAGATCCTGATCATGGAAAACTTTCCCACGGATTAACATACTATAACATTATGTTTATGTGCTTGAGATTATTTTCAGATGATTATTATTATTATTATTATTATTATTTTATCTAAATATGATCGCTAGAGGTTCGGTACTATTTTAACACTTGAGCATTCGAGTTGTCTCTTCAAGAGATTTTAATCGGTAAAACTCCTTGTATGAGTTTTATAAACTTTTTATTTGTTCGTGTGAGAAAAATTACTCCCTCCATCATTATTTACAATTTACTAGTCATCATTTTGTGAAAATTAGATCAGTTTTTTTTCTTAAGATCACCCCTATTTATAATATTAATCAAACTAACAATATTCATTAGAGAAAAGAAAAGGACAAGGATAATACAGTAAAAAAATTAGTGAAACATCTAATTAATTAATATATTTAGTGACAATAAAAATTAGTTCAAATAACTTGTAAATAGTGATGGAGGAAGAATTATTTAAAAGCTTTTCATTGTTCAAACTTTTTAACCTATACATTTAAAATCAAGATTACCTCATTTAATATATTATACAAAATTTCCATTGTTCATGGTTTTTTTTCCCACTAATATCTAATCTTTCAAACTAATTTATTTTCTTTTTTTCATTTATGAACTTGAAAATATTGTAGCATTTAATAATTAAACTAAATTTAAATTGAAATAATTTTCAATTATCATGAAATGAATGTATTATTGGTTGAGTGAATTTAAAGAATAGAACTATAGTGTATTTAATTTAAAATAATCTTGTATTTGATTAAATATTTTTCAAATTGAATTTTTTAAGGTATTTATGAATTTAATTTTCATGAAGAACTTAAACGTTTAATCAGAAATTTTTACAAGATTTTTCAACTTACCAACTTCCATTGGTAAAGGTCTAGTGAGTTGGTAATGTGCCCAACTGAGAGTGAAGAAAGGCCAAGAATTTCTGCAGGTATTTCACCAGTCAGTCTATTATGTGAAAGACTCAATTTTGACAACATGCTGCAGTTTCTCAAAGAAACCGGTATGACTCCATCTAGCATATTTTCTTCCATTTCAAGAATGGTTAGGAAGCGAATGTTTCCGACATTAGTTCTCCCTGTAAAATTGTTTCTTGACAGGTAGAGGCTCTGAAGATTGATCCGTCCCCCTCCCAATAGATTCTGGGATGTGTCCAGAAATATTATTTCGATCAAGCCTCAGTGATAAGAGTTCACTGGAAAGATTTGCGATTGATCTGGGCAAATTATCTGTATGATTATTTTCATCCAAATGCAACATTCTCAGGTTAGAACAATTACTCAAGGAAGTCAGGAACTTTAAGCCAATGCTTAAACTTCCCAGTGGAGTACCAGAAAAAACTAACCTTCTCAATTCTGCCAGATTACCCATGCTCATTGGTACTGGACCAAGTAAACTATTCATGCTAATGTCCAGAACCTCTAATCCAGAAGCATTTATTACAGTTGCAGGAAGAGGCCCTGAGAATTGTTAATGATCAACAGAGAAAAATCTGAGTCCCGGAAAATTCAAGCAAAAATCCCACGGGAAAGAGCCCTTTAATTGATTTAGACGAAGAGAAAACACTTGAATTGCGGAGATATTAACAATTCCTCTAGGTAATGCACCAGACAAATTGTTAGAAGACAATACAAGATACTCCAGATTCAAAAGTTTTGCAAACTTTGTTGGAATGCTTCCTTCAAGACTGTTGCCTGACAAACTGATATTTCGCAAAGAAGATAGATTCCCCACTGAAGATGGGATTGATCCAATCAAATTATTTTGACGAAGACTTAGAGCTTGGAGATTAAACAACCAACTCAACTTAGAAGGAATTTTACCTTCAAGGAAGTTACCGGCTAAATTGATTTCTCTGAGGGCAGCACATTTGGTTAGATTTTCAATAATCCCACATTGGAAATAGTTATTGGCAAGTGAAATTTCCTGCAGGAGATAGAGTCGACCAATTTCTTGTGGGGTTACACCAGTGAAGTTGTTGTAGCCAAGCTGGATGGACTTGAGGAAGGTGAGATTGCCCACATATGGAGACAGGGTACCCTCAAGTTCCTTTCTTGACAGGTCCAATGTTACGATTCTTTGATGTCTGTTGCTGCAGGTATATCCTTCCCAACGGCAGAAATGAAGAGAATTGTTCCATGAAGCTAACCCACTTCTAATATTACTTCTGATGGAAACCAAAGCCTCAAAATCTGCGTCATTAGTCTGATGGATTAAGGCCAAGGCTGCTACTGGTGAGACCACAAGAACAGATTCCAGAAAAAAACAAAACTGTGAAAGAGAGAATGATCTGAGAAATTTCCATTCAACAACTGCTTTGCTAGTTTCTTTAGTTCAAGAAAACGTTCAACTAAGCTTGAAAGAATATGGGATGCATTGGGATGTGCGAAAGCACTTCATTCACGTTAATGGCTGTTGACTTAGTCCAAAGTCTCCTTCTTGCTTCCTTCTCTTCTATTTCTTCTTCCCTTTCTGATAATAGAGACAGAAGTACCAAAATGGTGTGGTGGGGCAGCAACTTCAAACAATCAATTCATTCAGAAATTAGCTTTGCACGAGGTACGCGGAAGGGGAAATCAAATCACGTCTCTGCCATCTTTTCATAGAACTTTTGACTAAAATGAAGACTTCTGTTTCAGCATTCTTCTACCTTGATGTTAACTATGATTTGTGTGTATGAAATTGCAATCCTGGTTGGCAATGAATGCGCAAATCAAAGAGGTAATGAAGAAGGATCAGGATAGACTTCCAAAAGGAGGGTCCATTTGGGGAGTTGATTTCCAAAAAGAAAGCTAATGAGGTAAAATAACAAAACCCGCAAAGATAATCAGGGATTAAGATATGATGAATTGGAGAATGACTTCCTGCTACTATGGAGTTATGTCACAAAAACTCCTCAAAAGAATCAAAATAGTGTTTCTTTCTTCGACAGTTTCATAGCAAAGGTAGCCCTGGAGAAGTACTTCTTGAGATGCCTGTAAAATGAAAATGTATTAATTTTTAAGTTTACATCAGCTAGAGAGAGGTAAATGATGAGTATGCATCAGAATATGCTTAAACTTCTGAAACATATGGAGATGAATGTAGAAGAAAAAGGCTTTTGTTATACAACTTTGTTTTACTCCAAAGTTTAAATCAAAACCATCTGTCTATTTGCAACAGTAGAAATGAGAAACCTATTGAATCAATGCTGTAAATGAAACCTCCAATCTAGTACACACCACACAAGATCTAAGGATTTGAACTTCCAAGTCCAATCATCCGCCATTCTTCCCTACATTCTTATCTTACTCTGCTTATTTTTTTTCCCTCATCGTTCTTGTATCAACGTTGCTGTCTCATCGGGGCTCAAGAATAATAGATCTCTAATTGCCTTCAGTTCCAACAAAGCATCTGTAATGTCCATTCTATCTCTTGGCAATGGAGATGAACACTTCATACCAATAAGGAAGATTGAAGCCAAGCACTTTTCAGTTTTCTTACTAATATGCTCCCTACCTTGGCTTGCTGCTGCATGTGACTCCTGTCCTAAAGATAGAAGTCGATTATCAGCAATACGAAACACGTGAATTGGGATTGCGATTTTGACATAGTTTTGAAGGGAAAAGTCATCTACAAACATGCTGTCTGCGGGCCTTTTCCCACTCAACATCTCCAGTAGCAGAATGCCGTAGCTGTATACATCAACTAGTGTTGACACAGGTCCCCCCATTCTACATTCTGCAGTTCCAAAGAGAAGGAAATTCAGTAAAGAATAAAGATGCAAATAAGCACTGTCTAAGTTTGCTTCAACTTGGAAAAACAAACTGTAAATGTAATTTTCACTTGATAAAATCGGTAGCATTAGGCTCATAAAAAGATGAAAAATCTGAAATATATAGTAGTTTCAAATTCAAAAGGCATTAAAAATTAAAATGGATTACCTAAAGCAACATAACCAACAGTTCCAATGATCCCTAAAGCATTTTTGAGGATTCTTAGATGAGTGGAATTTTCAATGGGAAGCAAAAGAGACCTTGCAGAGCCAAAGTCACCCAAATGAGCTCTGAGTTTGTGATCAAGAAGTATGTTGCTTGGCTTTATTTCACGATGAATTATTCGGATTTCACAGCAATGGTGAAGATAGTCTATTGCTGAAGCAACATCAATGGTTATGTTACCTCTGAATTAGGTTCAAGTTCTTCTGCTGCTGTAGGTTTGAAGAGATTGGGTGTAACCTACTCTCTAGGCTCCCATTAGGCATGAATTCATAAACCAATGCTTTGTATTCATTGCCTTTAAAATCTATACCAGAACAAGAAGTAATGATCTTTACTAGATTTCTATGCCTGGTGTTCCTCAATGCCTCACATTCAACGTAATTTTAAACATAAATTATAACAAATATACATACTGATTTGAAAGCTTGATTTTAACAAACATGAAGAGATACATACCTGGTGGCAATCCTCCTCCGCCCCATGACCCTCAAATCTCACAAGGGATGGACGCATCGAAATGCTCCTCCCCATCCCTTGGGATCTCAGCATCCATAACTCTTGGATAGGTGACTAAAAATAAAACAAATATAAAACATTAGACACAATAAATCATCTCCAATTAATTTATAATTTACTAATTAAACTATTATTAGACCAACCTCTATAATAGCAGAGGGGGTGGCTGCTGTCGAACAACCTCCTAGAATGAGCTGGGCTTCGAAGCCCTCCAACAAATAGGTGGAATATACGGGAGGTCGTCAAAATCAATCCAATAAGGCATCTGCCTCTCCTGCTCATCTGGCTCAATGTATGGTGAAGAGGCAAACAGGTGGACCACACGTAATACAGAATGACTATTGAAGACTCATGTGTCAACATCCAGTATCCGACGATGATGCCATTAGTAAGCTTGAGGACATCATCCTGCTCTAGATATCTAACATCCATCACACTAAACATGGCAAGTGCTTGTGTCGGGTCAGTGGATTGGGCCCCAATAACGTATCATGTGCTAAGTCGCTCAACAATTGCTACCCTACAATCCCCTCATCCACCAGGCCAAATCAAAGTCCGGTGTTCAAGGCATACTCCTGAGGCCATAATCAATGTAGTCTACCTTTGATGTGAAACCGCATCTCATCGGGGCGAGCATCGAGGAAGTGAACCTCCCGTCTAAGCACATGAACTGCAGCACGGGCGTAAAAATGCCTGGAATATCGGAGTGGCCCTAACATGTGTTCAAATGGATCCCTCCTGAATCACACCTTTACCCCGTGGAGCCTGACCAAGTTAATCACCTCTGCTATCCATGAATACTCGCAATGACAACTCATAGTCTTACCAGGAGGAATAACACGACTGTGCCTGTAAGGCCATTTCCCTTTACCAAGATACATATCTTTGCAAATATATATATATAAAATAAATAATTAACTAGATTGTCATTAAATTAATCTAAGGTTTACTTATTTCTAAGTACAATAAATAAAATAAGTTCCAAAACATTTGTTATCGCATGCAAGTATTATTTAAATAATAAACAAATTATTATACCGAAAAAATTATAATAATATATTATTTAGATGAATTTTGTAAAACTTTACCCAAACTTTTACCCCAATAACAAATACAACACATGTATTATGTATATATTAATAATTCATTAAATTAAATGAATTAATAAGTTAAGGTAAAAAGTTATATTTTTTATTTATGTTATTATTTTTGTATTAAAATTATATCAAAGGGTGAAGATAGTCTATTGCTGAAGCAACATCAATGGTTATGTTACCTCTGAATTAGGTTCAAGTTCTTCTGCTGCTGTAGGTTTGAAGAGATTGGGTGTAACCTACTCTCTAGGCTCCCATTAGGCATGAATTCATAAACCAATGCTTTGTATTCATTGCCTTTAAAATCTATACCAGAACAAGAAGTAATGATCTTTACTAGATTTCTATGCCTGGTGTTCCTCAATGCCTCACATTCAACGTAATTTTAAACATAAATTATAACAAATATACATACTGATTTGAAAGCTTGATTTTAACAAACATGAAGAGATACATACCTGGTGGCAATCCTCCTCCGCCCCATGACCCTCAAATCTCACAAGGGATGGACGCATCGAAATGCTCCTCCCCATCCCTTGGGATCTCAGCATCCATAACTCTTGGATAGGTGACTAAAAATAAAACAAATATAAAACATTAGACACAATAAATCATCTCCAATTAATTTATAATTTACTAATTAAACTATTATTAGACCAACCTCTATAATAGCAGAGGGGGTGGCTGCTGTCGAACAACCTCCTAGAATGAGCTGGGCTTCGAAGCCCTCCAACAAATAGGTGGAATATACGGGAGGTCGTCAAAATCAATCCAATAAGGCATCTGCCTCTCCTGCTCATCTGGCTCAATGTATGGTGAAGAGGCAAACAGGTGGACCACACGTAATACAGAATGACTATTGAAGACTCATGTGTCAACATCCAGTATCCGACGATGATGCCATTAGTAAGCTTGAGGACATCATCCTGCTCTAGATATCTAACATCCATCACACTAAACATGGCAAGTGCTTGTGTCGGGTCAGTGGATTGGGCCCCAATAACGTATCATGTGCTAAGTCGCTCAACAATTGCTACCCTACAATCCCCTCATCCACCAGGCCAAATCAAAGTCCGGTGTTCAAGGCATACTCCTGAGGCCATAATCAATGTAGTCTACCTTTGATGTGAAACCGCATCTCATCGGGGCGAGCATCGAGGAAGTGAACCTCCCGTCTAAGCACATGAACTGCAGCACGGGCGTAAAAATGCCTGGAATATCGGAGTGGCCCTAACATGTGTTCAAATGGATCCCTCCTGAATCACACCTTTACCCCGTGGAGCCTGACCAAGTTAATCACCTCTGCTATCCATGAATACTCGCAATGACAACTCATAGTCTTACCAGGAGGAATAACACGACTGTGCCTGTAAGGCCATTTCCCTTTACCAAGATACATATCTTTGCAAATATATATATATAAAATAAATAATTAACTAGATTGTCATTAAATTAATCTAAGGTTTACTTATTTCTAAGTACAATAAATAAAATAAGTTCCAAAACATTTGTTATCGCATGCAAGTATTATTTAAATAATAAACAAATTATTATACCGAAAAAATTATAATAATATATTATTTAGATGAATTTTGTAAAACTTTACCCAAACTTTTACCCCAATAACAAATACAACACATGTATTATGTATATATTAATAATTCATTAAATTAAATGAATTAATAAGTTAAGGTAAAAAGTTATATTTTTTATTTATGTTATTATTTTTGTATTAAAATTATATCAAAGGGTGAAAACCTTCGAGCTAATAAAACATACAAAACTTTAATTTAATTAAGACATAGATAATAATAATAATGATAATAAATGTTACTTTAATATCAAATTAAAAAAATTGAAATTAATGTTAAAAGAACTTAAAATTGAAATAAAAATGAAAAAAGTGTTAAGGAAAAAAAAATACGGCAGACTAAAAATAATTTAATGATATCCATATCCATTTACATCCATTTTAAATGGATGGATGTAAATGGATTGGACTCCATTTCACTTTATCCAAAATCATTTATTTATCCAAATTGCCACTACTTATAACTTAATATTATTATTTTTAGTACATAGATATTCTTAGAGTCATTATACTACTATTATTTTAAAGTACAATGTATTTTGGTTTATAAAAAAGTAAAATAAACTATACGTCAATCAAATATTAAGTATTAAAGTACTTTATATAACCAAATTATATTATATGCTGATAATACATAGTACATTGTATAATTAATTCATTGTAGCGTATAGTGATAAATCCAACTTTTATGTAATTTTGAAAGTCTACTCGGCCTGCCGTAAGGTTGGTTCAGCCGTCGGGAACGTCTGTTTAAGTTATACTAAGGTTTTTCAACACCTGGTAACAGTAATGACATGTTTACACGGAATTCTTTCTAGTTCCCATGTCTGAGATCCACAAGTCCTCTGAATCTTATCCACAACAACATTTGCTTCTCGTGGATAACTACCAATGACATACTCCTCCCTAACTCGAATGGATGTAGTACGTAGCCTTTGTTGGCCAACCTTCACAGATTCCTCCTCAATCCATTCCAAAGCACGTTTGGTAATAATATCAGGCATTGTAGCAGCTGCTTCTAGGTGTTTATTGAACCAACGTTGACACATACCTTTATGAAACTCATGAGCGGATGTAATCTGCAATTTTTGAGCTTTCTTGATCGCTTCATTGAACGACTCTTCAAGATTGCTTGTCATTTGGTTGTATTGATTCTTTAGACAATAAACATGTGACCAACTCGATCGCCCTACCTCAACATCCAACCGCCGATTAACCCTAGAGTGTATATGTTGAATCCCCCGGAAGTGGTGGTCGTATGTAGCACTTTTGAAAATCACTGCAACACGAGGATCTTTGCACTTTATCTTTAAGTTTTCCTTCAAATATCGAAAACAAAAGGCATGTGGAACCTCGGGATACACTTTTCTCACTGTGTGTAGTATGCTTTTGTGTTGATTGGATACAATTGCCAAATCATCAGGCGATCTGTATGCAATTCTTAGTTTTCTTAAGTACCACTCCCATGAATCATTGCCCTCCTCTTCATCGAATCCAAATGCAAGGGGATAAGTTTGTCCATTTCTATCCGCACAGATAGCTACATAAATTTTTCCCTCGTGTGCACCTTTCAAATATGTTGCATTTAGGATATTAACGGGTCTCATGTACTTGAAACCCTCCATTGAAGGACAAGTGCACAAAATGACCTCACAAAATGCTCCTTCGACAATGATATGTTGGTCACTGAGTCGAGCATTGCACGCTCCATCATACTTCTATTGAAAGACATCGCTTATGGAACTCCAAAGGACTCACTTAGACAGCTTCCATCATACTTCTATTAAACTTTTTCTTAAAAAATTGAAGGTCGATATAATCCCTTCAAAGGTTTAATTGACCTTATGGATAGTCTATTGAACATCTTCTAAAAAAACTGGAAGGTCGGTTGAAAAAAAAAAATAAAAAGAAATGGTCTTGAAAGTCGGCCTCTACTACCGAAGGTCGGCTAGACCTCCCGAAGGTCTGCTGATACTTCAAACACTCCACACATGCAACTTTTTTTCTTTCCTTCCTTATAATAAATAAACAATATAAAATGGATGACCAGCAAAACCCAATGACACTTGGGAATCGAAACATAATCATCAAACACCATAATAGATAAAAAGAAAAACAAACTGAACTCAAACTCAAACTCAACAACTTGAGCTTGATCTAGTAAAGAAGAAAACCAACTTCTCTCCCAAACTTAGACCCAACTGCCAACTCTTTTTTATTCAACAAGGAGCATGAGTGCGTTTTAAGTTCAAATTTTAACAAGGAAACTTCATTAATGATGCAGTAGTTGTATGGTCTTCAATTCAGTTTTACAGCAGTTGCAGTGGTAGTTGGGGTGTTTTGAATGTTTAGAGTAATATTGTAATTATGTGACAAAAGTGAATAAAGTTTACTTTTTTTTTTTATTAAGGAAAAAGTCAAAATTACTATAAAGTGAAAACTTAGTTTTAGTTTAGAATTAGATAAATTATGAAATATTATACAGACTTGAGTAATATTGAAATCTTTCTAGTAAAATTAAGTAAATGTAAAAACATCCCTTAATTTTATTGGCAAGCGGGATTTTGAAAAACACGGTATCAAATTCAAGCCTGCTGTTACATTCATCATCTTTGACTGGATGGCTTCACTTAGTATAAGTCAACACAGCCACACCGAACTCAGCTTCAAAAACATATATCATCCCATTTTCAAGAACTAACCTGTTCCCTCCATGTAACTTCAAGTTTAGATCTCTCTCAACTTCAATTATCAATCATCAACCATGTACAAAAAAAATATGAAGTTTGTTCTTCAGATTTCACATATTTTTCTCTCTCTCATGATCCTGTGTTTTTATTGCTTCAAGCCCATAGCATTTGTTTCACCTGCAACTGCAGCCATAAACTCCCTCAATTCCACTGATAGTTCTGACTTGCAAGCTTTACTTTCCATCAAACTTCAAATTCTAGGTGATCCCTTTGGGTTTTTGGCTTCATGGAACAATTCTCTTCATTTTTGCAGCTCGCAAGGAGTCACTTGCAATGTCACAGATCAAAGGATGAGCTTAAACTTGTCAGGCAAAGAGCTTAGGGGTATCTTGTCTCATTATATTGGCAACCTCACCTCCTTGAAGGACCTCAAACTTGAGAATAATTTCTTCTATGGCGAAATTCCTCAAGCAATTGGTGGGCTCAAACAAATTGAGTATTTTTTTCTTCAAAATAACTCTTTCGATGGTGAAATTCCAAGGAATCTTGCTCGTTGTTTGCAACTCAGAGTCATTAACTTGGAAAGGAGTCATCTTGAAGGTAAAATCCCCGCTGAACTTGGTTCGTTGTCTAATCTCCAGGAACTTTATGTTTCTATTGGAACACATGCTTAGGACTGCTGAACATTATTACTCACACATGCTTAGGATTGCTGAACATTATTACTCATTATTGGAAGTCCAGGCTGTTCCTCATTATTTGATGTTAGTGGTTGAATTACAGGATGTTAGTGGCTACTTTTCTGAACTTTTTGTTAGTGGTTTGTTACTTTTCTACCTTTAAATTGTAATACTCCATATTAATGAATGTGTGTTCTGATTTCCCTTCAATCTCTAGCAAGTTCTCTCAGCTTTCTCTTCTTTCTCAGTCTAAAATTCCAACAGTTTCCCTGAAGTCTTTGAATTGATCCATCCCGTTCTCTCTGGGGAATCTTTCTGCTTTGCAGTTGCTTTCTCTATCGGACAATAATCTTGAAGGAAGTATTCCGGCAGAGTTTGGGGATCTTACTAATCTGGAGTTTCTTAAATTGTCTTCTAATAAGTTGTCCAGGCCACTGCCTGCAAAGCTTTTCAATATCTCCTCAATCCAACATTTTATGCTGGTTTCCAACCTGCTTAGCGGCACTTTTCCTTGGGATTTAGGCCTGAAATTCCCAAAACTTCAAACCTTTTCTGTTGGTCAAAATCAGTTCTCAGGGCCTATCCCTTCATCCATAACAAATGCTTCTGGATTAGTGACTTCGGATATGAGCATGAACACTTTTTCAGGACCAATTCCTCTGAACTTAGGCAGACTTGGGCGGTTGGAAAGACTAGACTTCTCTTCCAATGAGCTTGGAAGCAACAATACCGTTGTTTTAGATTTTCTGACTTCCTTGTCAAATTGTACTAACCTCAGAATCTTGCACTTGAATGCTAATAATCTCAGAGGTATTCTACCTGGTTCAGTTGCAAATCTTTCCACTAAACACGCTTCATTAATGCTTGACGAGAACTATATTTCTGGAGGCATTCCTAAAGGGATAGAGAAACTCATCAACCTGGAGAATTTGGCACTGAGCTAGAACATGCTTACAGGCACCATCCCAGAATTTGTTGGGAAACTCTCAAACTGTAGGGACTCTTTCTGTCCAAAAACAACTTTATTGGGGTAATTCCAACCTCCATTGGAAACATTACTCTGCTAAGCATTCTTGAAATGCAATAAAATATGCTAGAAGGAGCCATTCCCGTTTCCTTGAGCAACTGCAACAGATTGCTAAAGTTGGGTCTTTCACATAATAGGCTTACTGGTTCTATACCTATGGAAATTATTGGCCTTCAATCACTCACACTCAGTCTCAACTTGTCACGGAACCAACACAGTGGATCTCTACCGGCTACTGTGCGAAACTTGGTAAATCTTATAAGTTTGGATGTTTCAAACAATGATTTGTCTGGGGAACTCCAGTATGGCCTTGGCTTCTGCGTTGCACTTCAGTTCCTTAGTCTGCAGGGTAACCATTTCAAAAGTTCCATTACTACTTCTTTTGAAAAACATGAAAGGACTCCAGTTTCTAGATCTTTCCAGAAACAATCTTTCTGGGATGATTTCTGCAAATATCACAAAATTCCCCTTTATTCAGTATCTGAACCTTTCTTTAAACAATTTCAGTGGAGAAGTGCCAAATGTAGGCCTCTTTGCAAATTCCACATTGTTCTCAGTTATAAGAAACTAATGGCTATGTGGAGGCTTGAAATAATTGGAATTACCTGAATGTGAGAAGTCAACAAAAGGAAATGCGAAAGAAAAACCTTCAAGAAAAGGAAAAGTTTCATTGACCATGGTCTGGGTTCTTTTATCTACTGGTTTTCTTATACTTCTGCTGATGACCTACATTCTTATTCGCCGAATTTGGACGAGAAGTTGAAGAAATCCAAGAATGGAAGAGACATCTTCAGAATATCTTCTAGGCGATCAGTACCCAAAACTTTCTTATCCAGAGCTTTTTCAAGCAACTGATTGCTTTTCTGGAACCAATTTAATTGCTAGCGGAAGATACAGTTCTTAAAGACAGTTGTGGCTGAATGTGAAGCACTTAGAAACATTCGCCATAGAAACTCAGTCAAAATAATTACTTCTTGCTCTGGGACAGATTACAAAGGCAACGAATTCAAAGCCTTGGTTTTTGAATTAATGCCTAACGAGAGTTTGGGGAATTGGTTACATCAAATCCCAACAATCTTGCAGCAGCCAAAGAACTTAAACCTGATTCAGAGGTTAAATATTGCCATTGATGTTGCCTCAGCAATAGA
>JAOXNR010054033.1:0-13187 GCA_028571225.1 Parsonsia alboflavescens | reverse complement strand
CACACACACACACACACATTTTTCCTTGCCTAATTTCCCCTTTGCATTCATGTAGTGCCTCCTTTGACTCAACAATAAAACTACGGGATGTGGAATCGGGTAGTCTGCTTCACAGCTTGAATGGGCACAGGCATTTCTTGTCTCTGTTTCCTCTGTTACAAATCCTTGTAAAGAAAGATGATCGAACTTTTGTTAGCCTGCATGGTTTGACTTGTGAGATGGGATGATGTTATTACCATGATGGAAGAAAAAATTTTGATACTTGAGTGGTCTAATATAAGGATCATGGACCTTGTGACAGTTCTGCAGAACATGTCTGGTGCATGATATCCTCATATACTTGGAACTGTCATATGGAGTGTTGTCAATGAAACGTTATTCTAGCGCATTTTGCATTTTTAGCAATATGAGGTTAACCAATGTTTTCATTTTCAGAAAAGTAATTTGTCATCATCTGTACAATTTCTTGTAGTTTCTGAAGAATTTTCCCTCCTTTTCCTTTTCTCCTCAGGGAAACTGTTTATTATGTTGCGTTTAGCCCCAATGCAGAATATTCGGCCAGTGGATCATTGGATAAATGTGTTAACATATGGTCTGTTAAGGAAGCCAGAGTTTTGAAAAGCTACAGTGGCAATGGTAGGATTTTTGAAGTTTGCTGGAACAATGAGGGTGACAGACTTGCTACTTGTTTGGCGAACAATGTAGTCCGCTTCATTGATTTTCGCATGTAGAGATTTTTTAGGAATCAGCAAAAAGAAAAGCTGACCCGAAGTTCATGTTGTGGATCAGGGATTACTGCTGTTAGTTTTAGGAATTGCATTAGGTTATAAGGAGGCTGTAATTACTGCAATTCGTCTGCCTGAAGGAAACTTTTATCCTCTATGCTGTACTGTAAATTGTAAATTATCGTAGCCCCTGGAATTCACTTTCATTTAGGTTGTTTTCATTTTATCCAAATTGAAATAGTAATCTCTTATTTATCCAAATTTTTGCAACATTTCACAATTACTCATATCTAAAATTAACTTTTTATTCTATACTCATTTTGACTTTTAATTAAAAAAAAAAATCAAAACTTTACATATATTTTCTTTTAGCATGCAATTACTATCTTACCTTCCAACATTCAATTCAACTAATCGAATCCAACAATCTGTAAAATGAATTGAAGAAACTATAACTAATATTATTCATTTGATCAGAAGTTTTGAATCATAGTTAAGAAAATTGCTCAAAGAACCATTTCTTTATATGAGAGAAAGAAAAAAAAACCTGCTTTTTGTTGGGTTCGGTTGTTGATTTTTGTTTTTCGAAATCAAGAAAACGAAAGTAGGAGGTGTTCGAAGGTACACTGTTGGGTTTGTCTTTTTGTTATTTTTTTCTTTGGTGTTTGTTCGCTCTGTGTTGTTTATTTGGGAGGAGGAAATTGCAGAGATTTCCGTCAAAGTGAGGAGATTTCCAGATCTGAGAGAAGGCTTTCGAGACATGAGACAGGTATATTTCGAGACCTATGTAAGTGATTTTGAGACGTGAGATAGTTGCCTTGTAGACAAGAGAGGGGACTTTCGAGACACATATAGGGGATTTCGAGATAGGGACTTTCTAGACACAAATCTGGACTTTTGAGACAGGGGATTTCGAGACATAAATAGGGAATTTAGACACACACATAGTTGATTTCAAGACACAATGTAGAAATGGATTACATGAGGATTGTTGTTCACGAGGATTCTCGAGTTAAAAAGGTGCGTGCAATAGTCGTACCATCATTTGATATGAACTATGAAGATTTGAGGAGAACCATGGCATACTTGATAAAGATTGACTTAAACGAATTTGACATACAAATGTCCATTGCTTCTAAATTTGTGATGGAAGTATGAAGTTAGTAGAGATTGAAGACATGTATGGCATCATGTATTTGAAGGGGGAAGGGGATCCTAAAGTTGTCATCGTGAACAAAATTCAGAGGATTTACGAGGGTGGCATCAGTGGTAATATTGGGGGTAATTTTCCATCCAGTCCAAATGATCACGAAAGGGCTGGATTTATTGATGCAAATGATGAAGCGGGGACATCCGAATATATTCACACAGATGATAATTATGAATTCTATGAAAAATATATTCACAACGTTGAGGCTGATGATGACAATGGTGACAACAATGACAACGGTGACAACTTCTACAATGGGATGAGGCAAGTAATTCCATTTCAGCAATTTATACCAAACCCTTCTATTCACTTTGCAAACATGGTTTAGAATGACTATGAAGAGGTGCATTTTTTGGAAGACCATATCGTTCCACCAGTGGGTTTTTTTGGATAGGATGCAATCTTTAACAATAAGGATGAACTGGCAGCTGTAGTCGGTGAATATTAACTCAATAACCAATTTCCATATCATGTCTTACGTTCGGATAAGGGAAGACTTGAGGCACGATGTAAGAACCAAAAGATTGTACTTTCATGATACGTGCAAATTATAGAGCTGGATGCCAGATTTGGGTTATTCACAAGTTTGTTTCGACTCACACCTGTATCTAAACTCTACAGCAAAGCCAAAATAAGAGTGTAAGTTTAACAACGACTGGTCATATGTATGTTGGTAAACTCGCCGATGCAAATCACACCCCCAAAAATGTGATTCAAGACATGCGGGAGAATTATGGTGTGAAGCCTAAGCCTGGCGATCTTTATAACTTGCTAAAGACAGCTTATGGAACTGCAGAAAATTCATATAAACAGCTACCGTCATACCTCCACATGTTAAAGTATGTAGCTCGGGTCGGTAACCAGTACATGTATGCTAGATGAGCAGTTTGTGAGCTCATTCTGTGCACTTAGTCCCTCGATTGATTGTTTTAAGTATATGAGGCCCGTGATTATCATAGATACAACACACTTGAAAGGTGTGTGTGAGGGAAAAATTTATTCAGCTGTTTGTGCAAATGGAAATGGACAACCTTTTCCCATTGCTTTTGGGTTTGGCGAGGAGGAGGGTAACGATTTAGAGGAGTGGTTCTTGAGAAGATTCCGGACTGCATATGGATTGCGGGATGATTTGGTTATTGTATCTGATCTGCATGAAGGCATACTACTTGCAGTAAGGACAGTATATTCCAATGTCCCACATGCCTTTTTTCCATCAACATCTGAAGGAAAACTTAAAGACAAAATGCAAAAATCCTCAGGTTGCACTCCGTTTTAAAAATGTGGCATATGCCTATGACAAGCATAAATGTGACCTCTACTTTGGAGACATTAAAAAGATGTACCACGAAGTTCATCGTTGGTTGGATGTCGAGGTAGGATGCCAGGGTTGGTCACGTGCATATTGTCCAAACAATAGCTACAACCAAGTGACGAGCAATATCGTGGAGTCCTTCAACCAGGATATCAAGAAAGCTCAGAAGTTGCCCATTACATCTGCACATGAATGTTTTAGGAGTTTGTGTTAGGTTTAGTTCAATAAATGTAGGGAAGCTACAACTATAATGCCAAATATTATCACTAAGCGGGTGGTGGAAAGAATTGAGAAAGAAGCTGTGAAGGTTGACTTGGAAAGGCTGCGGACTACATCCATTCGGGATAGAGAGGAATATGTTGTAGGAAATCCATCGAAGGAAGCAAATGCTCTGGTGGATATCCTCCAGAAGACCTGTGGATGTCGGAGATGGGAAGTGGAAGAGATACCTTGCAAATATTGCATTGCTGTTGCCAGGTAAATTTTTGGTCTATTTCGTGACTTATCTGCTAAATTTAAAAGGTCCATTCGAGACATTAGTAATCCATTCGAGACACAAGTGTCCATTCAAGATCAAGATTCGAGATCCGAGACAGAACAATTTTATCTCGAGATTATGTCTGTCTCGAAATATCCTTATCAACTTCTCGAAATATCCATTCGAGACTGGACAATTTCGAGATATGTGTCTTCCATTCGAGACATGGTGGTCCAATTTCAAGATTCAAGACATAAGTCTTCCATTCGAGATTCGAGTCATAATTCTTCAATTCTTTTGGTTTTTTAATTCTATAAGCGTGTAATTAGATATTTCCACAACTCATTTACCTTAATTCTTTTTTATAAGGAAAATGGGGCTCATTATTACAATCTATGTCGTGGTCATTCATTTAATAAAGAAAAATTGAGGATCGCACCTTTGATACAGCTTGTGCCGTTGTGTTCGTCTTTGAATTCAATTGCAGGTATAGATGATGTGGTTGTCAATCCTCCTACTGGCAGAAGGTCTGTTGGAAGAGTACAAGAGGCTCACTTTCTTTCTCGGAACGAACAATACCGTCGAAGGAAAACGTGCTCCCCATGCAAGATAAATGGTTATAATTGTACCACCTGTCCAAATGCTCACAAAATGGAAGCCTAACATCCCGAAGGAA
The DNA here is from genome assembly GCA_028571225.1 of Parsonsia alboflavescens. Taxonomy (NCBI): domain Eukaryota; kingdom Viridiplantae; phylum Streptophyta; class Magnoliopsida; order Gentianales; family Apocynaceae; genus Parsonsia; species Parsonsia alboflavescens. Next base: position 8,786 of record JAOXNR010054033.1, on the reverse strand, counting down.
ATGATCCAACAACGACTGACTTAAATCATGAAGTGCCTATATCTGATCTGAATTCTACATAGCAATCTTTCGGGACAAATTTTGTTAACGTTCATGTCAATATCAATGTTGACACGATTGATAACATGTAAATGTTATTATTTTAACAAACAGTGAATTTGTCATTTAATGTAAATTTCATTTTTATCATTGAATTAAGGCCACAATAGTCTCTAACTAGTATACGGATTGATTAATATAAATATATATATATATATATGTATATATATTTATACATATTAAATCCTAAACATAATGTTTCACAGAAAAATATATAATAATTTATGTTTTATAAAACTTTGTCCAAACTTTACCCCAAGTATTTTAATTTTAAAACATATTATAGTCATAACTTATTATTTACGGATTGTGAGCAATTGGACTTAGTTATAACTTATTATTTACTTATTATAAACATAGAATTATTGGCCAAATCAGGACTCAAACTATGCCCTTTTGGCCATTTTAGCCCCTAAGTACTTTATGGACCAAAATGGCCAAAAGGGTATAGTTTGAGTCCTAATTTGGGAAAAAAATACTTAGGGATCAAAATGCAAAAAGGGTATAGTTTGAGTCCTAATTTGGAAAAAAAAATACTGTAGGGACCAAAATGCCAAAAGGGTATAGTTTGAGTCCTAATTTGGTAAAAAAAACCTTAGGGACCAAAATGCAAAAAGGGTATAGTTTGAGTCATAAATTGGGTATAAGGGTAAGAAAGTAATTTTCATTTCCGATATAATTTTTATTACATCAAAATGTTAAAATTGACTTTTGGGTAAAGATTGAAGAAATGAAGAAGAAGCAAAAAATATTTTCATTGATATAATATAAAAACAAAAAAAATTTACATTGCATTACTGTATTATTTACAATATAAAACAAAACAAAAAAAAAAATTACAAAGCCATCTCTTATTCGCTATACTGCAGCATGAGTCAGACCATGTCATCCCTAATGTACTGCACCATAGAGGTTGTAGAAGGCAATTGGGGTATCTCCTTAACATGCCCCCTCATTAGTTGTGACATGTAATGGCACACACAGGCATCGCAGCTGGTCGTGTCAGGCTAAATAGGGATGAAGTGCACCGAGCTGTCCGGCAGGTTAAGGAAAACTGCGGTGAATGTCTCGACCGGGGAACTGCTTGTCCTGTCATAAAATCCTACATGTCGGAGTAATCGTGGAAACATCAACCAAACTGGCTCCATTAAGTCAAATCGAGACTTCTTTTGCCTTGGTCGATGATTTCGGATCATACAATGTAATTTGAGATCCGTGAAGATCGACCCAGAGTAACACCCAATGCTCATGGTGGCAACAGGGCATAAATATCTATATACAACATATTACAAATATTAAATCAATAACTATAGAATAAATCATAATTTAAACCTAGAGTTATGTGGAAAATGAAGTTAAATACCTCTACTGCGTCCGACCATGCTACCTCTCCTGTGTCAACATCTCCCCCGACCCAGGCAGTGACATAGTCCTCGAAGATGTGGGACCCCGATTACACTCCAGATGCTTTCGTCTCGTCCCATGCACCTCGGAGAACGCTCTATAATTGGAGTTAATTAAAAATTAATGTTGTAAGTACAGTAAATGAAATAGAGATCAATATAATTTTTTAACTACGTACGTATAAGTATGTCCTGACGAGTGTGAAACGGAACCGGTTGTTGCTCTCCGTAGTGTAGCCATGAACCCGTCCACCTGGTCCTCCTTGATGTACTCCGTCATCGTCTTGGCCCTCGCGAGTTCAGCCCCGATAAATGACAGGATTCCCCCGATCGTGCGCCTATCATAAAAATTTAGATCAGAACTATAAACTGGAAAAGTTATAAAATGAAAATTAATCATCAAAAGAAAGTGAATTACCTATCTGAACTTCTGGAACTGCAAAAGTCATCCAATCGTGCTTGGTCTAGGGTGGACTGGTCCACCACGGTAGGTAGAATCTCCCTCCGCACCTCTTCCACTCGAGTCGTCCTCGCCGTTTTTATCCTCAGCTTCTTCCTTGGCCTCGACTACTCGATGTGATGGGCTAGGTCGGTATAAGGTGATCGTACACCTACAAACAGGACCTTGGCCCTACGTGTACGACCAAGCTCCAAATAAATTGAATTACTCAATATGAGAATTACTTAATAATAAAATAAACGAGTAACAGAGACTAAAATTTACGATCCAGCGATCCAAATTCTACCTGGATAGTGGTGACTGTAGTCGGAGGAGCCAAAGGAATGCCTGGATCCTTTGCCCGACTGATAGGTGCATCGACCTATTATGTCAAAAATAGAAGAACCATTTTCAAATTAAAATTTAGATAAAAAATAGTAATTGAAATTAATATGAATTTTCGATACTACATTTACCTGGGTGGGAGATGTTGGGCGAGGGGTGGCCCGCGAAGGGGAATCATGTAGTGGCGGAGCATCTCCACTACTGTCATCCCTCTACAGCACATCGAGTCTGCAATTGATATGGATCAGTTGTTCTAGGATACTAGCCTGCGACGTCTAGATCTGTTTGAACCCCTTGAGTAACTGATCCCAAGCTGCTACAATAGGAGCTCAACCCTGGCCATGGGTAGATCGACCACTGAAGGCGACTGTAATTATAAAACCGAGTTAGAATCCATTCGTAATAGTTTCTCCGGGGGGGGGGGGGGGAAGGTTATTTAAGTAGGAAGAGGTACATACCTGAAGTTGGCTCTTCTTGTGTGGAGAGGGGATGGGAGAGGATGTCCGCTCCCCTGGTCCTCTGCCGAAGGACTCGACCGTGAGGCCTCGCTATCGGATCTCGTCGGACTAATCGAAAGATTTCGATCAATCTTCTGCTCAGCGGAATCCCAATCAGGACATGGGATCTAAAATAAAATAAAAGTATCAACAATCTTCGTATTTAGCTTTATACAAAATAAACTTAAATTTTGGAAATTGAGATTAGTCTTACCTGATCGAATGGCGAAACCGGAAGTCCTTGTCCTCACGCCCCCTAGAATGAGCTGGGTAGATAATTATCCCAACATGGTGTTGCAATATGTGGGATACGGTCGAAATCAGCCTAGTACGACTGTTGTCGCTCCACCTGATTAGCCTCGATATATGGGGAGCTAGCATGGGCCTGTGATTGGCAGTTTGATTTAGTGATAATAACTAATTTATAAATGAAAGTGAACCTTCATAAGGTATTCACTTACCTAGTCAAGTTACTGGGGCAACTCCCCTCTCCCAAGTTGAGGACCTTGAAGGGCGAGGCACCTTAGGCGCCTTGGCCCTTCATGGGAGGAACCATGTCTAGCTGAAGCTTGGGCATCCTTACACAGATTAGGACGCAGGGATGGGGAGTGATCGTATGCCCATCACTAATTAAGGATAAGAATAAAAACATTTCAAATCATTATTTAGAGAGTCTAAAAAACACAATTGATAAATGAATGTAATTAATAATATGAAAACTTACCAACAACACCCAACAGTTGGCGTACAAGTGTCTCTTCGAGTAGTCCTCCTGGATGGCCTGTCGATAGGAGTGCACCGTGTGGCTCCACCCGATTGTTCCCCATGGGAACAACTCTACAGCCTCCAACTCGTCCAACGTCCTTGATATGTAAAAGGGTATATATGCAGTCTGCTCTCGGGTCAGTATCCACTGAAATATGATCATGTTGTATGCCAATCTCAGGGTATCATTGACAGACAGCTATCCCACGGACATGGTCTGCCACCTCCGCAAGACCATCCGTGGAGGAACCGGATTCACCTCAATCAATCGAGCCATGGCTCCATCCTGACTCAGTCCCTTCTCAATAATATGCCGATCTACTATCCCATAACGTAGACCGATGAGGAGAGCGTACTCCTGGAGGCCTAGTCGGTGTAACAGACCTCTAATAAGGAACCACATCTCGTTGGGTCGGGCACCCTCCAAAATGACCTCCTGTCTCAAGATATGTGGGGCAGCCCTAGAATAGTACCCTCCATGATAAATGGGGAGATCCACCATGTATCTGAAAGGCCCCCTCTCAAAACGCTCTAGTGCCCATGGCTCCGTAGCAGGTACATCGTCTGTGTAACGATCAAAAACTTGGCGTGTGCACAATGCGTGTTGCCGGCAGGCAAGGCGGGATCGTGTCGAAACTGAAAGGTGTGATGGGTGGGATCCATATCTCTGCAGTTTCTAAATTAGTTAATAAAGAATTTCGAGACACAAAATATTTCGAGACACACAGAAATAATTTCTAGATACACTCAACACATTTCGAGTCATATGGTTTCTAAATTAACTCATACTTTCAATTACATTATTTTCAAGACACGCAACAGACATTTTGCGACACAAAGTAAATAATTCGAGACACACAGTAGTCATTTCTAGACACCAAGTCATGTCGAGACACAATTTATACATTTTGAGACACAAACTAAACCTTTCGAGACACAAACAAACCTTTTCGAGACACAAAAAAACATTTTGAGACACAATCAAACCTTTTTGAGACACAAAAGAAGCATTTCGACACATAATCAAACCCTTTCGAGATATAAAGAAATATTTCGAGACACAATCAAACAATTTTGAGACACAAAGAAACATTTCGAGATACAATGAAACCCTTTCGAGATAGAATCAAACCCTTTCGAGACACAAAGAAACATTTCGAGACACAATCAAACAATTTCGAGACACAAAGAAGCATTTCGAGACAGAATTAAACCCTTTCGAGACAGAATCAAACCCTTTCGAGACATAATTAAACCCTTTCGAGACACAATCAAACAATTTTGAGACACAGCAAACAATTTTGAGACACAAAGAAACATTTCGAGACACAATCAAACCCATTCGAGACACAATCAAACCCTTTCGAGACACAATCAAACAATTTCGAGACACAACAAACAATTTTGAGATACAAATTCAAACTCATGCACGATCGTCCAAGACGGTTTCAACAAAATACAAAATCAAAGTAAACAACATTTAGCATATTCGACACAAAATCAAGGTTCAAGTTTGAAGAAAACCTACCGGTAATGGCAGTGGTGACAACGATGACGAAGTGATCTACCGGCGAATGGCATTGTCGCAGGAGTGTGGATTTTATTGGAATGTGTCGCGAAAATGGAATGAGGGGTTGCTTCGGTTGGGAGTGAAGAAAATGAAAGTGGAAGAAGGGAAGAGCGGAAAAAAGGGAAAGAAAGGAAAGAAAATGGGTGAGAGTAGAAGAAATATGAAGAGTGAAAAAGGCGGAGAGTTTCGGTTGTTTGGCGGTGAAGAAGGTGGGGAGTAGGTCTCGAAATGGGAAGAAAAGGAACCGTTTGTGCCCTTGTCTTGATTTGGATATAAGGGTAAGGAAATAATTTTCCATTTCTATTATAATTTTTACTATCCAAAAATGTTAAAATTGACTTTTGGGTATAGATTGAAATTGGGGCAACCCAATTGGATAGAATTGAAATGTTTTCAGAAAGTGGGTAAAATTGGAATTGATTCAACCCATTTGGGTACATTTGGGAATTTCCTCCTTTCATTTTATTCAGGAGATGGATTAAAAAAGTTTCAACTTATTTAGATTACTAGCAGAGCTGCAAGCCTCTAAGCCTCTCTAGTCTCTACCCCATAGTCCCTCTTTATCTGAAATTTGGAAGGAAAGGATGTGAACACGAAACTCGCTGTTCATAGAATCGCAACTGGTCTCAAAATGGTTCTTTTAGTTGTCCACACATTGCCCAGGAGTAACATAAGTTTACATCACTTAAGACTTGCATCACTAAGTTTACCTCAAATGTGTATGACTTCACCCTTGGCAATGTCTTATATTATGTAGATTTGGAGAAGAAAACTGTTCTTGATTTCTAAAATATGCCTTCAAAGAATTGCCACAATGGAGAAGGCTCTCTAGCTATACGTCCTCAGATATTCTATAATCCTATCTCTTCACCATTATGAGTACTTATATATATATTTTTTCTGGATCAACTTGTTTCCTTTTAGTTCCACCAAAGATTTACCATAAGAGTATCACTCATTTGAGGGTTTGAGATACAAAATTCAGTAGTAGTTGTGCTAGGAAAAATTTCTTTTTCATTATTTTGAAAGAAATTTTGTACGTTGCAACAATTCTTATCCTATCCAAGCTTTCTTGTACAGGTCCACCATCACAAAATCAATCAAAATGAACAAGTATGCCAACCGAATCCAAATTTCCACCAGCAGAAAGAAAGTCCTTTAGCTATGCTAGCGAAGCTTACAAATTGCTAGGCCAATCCTCATCAACTACGATTGTCACTAGTGCAGTAACTCACACTACTCAATTACATCCTACTAAAGTAGTTCGTATTAACATAAGAGAAAACAATCTATGAATGAAATAAGCTATAGAAGATCCCTGCGTAAGTAGTGTGTCACAAAATCAAATGCTCAAATCGTCCACCTCAAGGCATAGGACTTTCTCCTTCAAGAACTGGTTTCGCAGCAGGACAAAATCAAATGCTCAAATCCGGTTTATCTTGTCTCAGCTGGTTATCAAACTGGTTTCTCTTGCTTCTTCAAAAAAGTCATTAGGTACTGCTGGGGATGAAGTCAAAGTCTATACACATTTGAACTGTTACAATAAAGAATTTTGTTGATATCAGATTTATGTGACCTGGCAGTTTGCTAAAAACAGATGTTACTTGGGAGTGTACCTTATGTTGCTTGTATTTATCTCTCACTGCCACAAAAGAGCCTCCTCTTCTGCTTAGTTGCAAATCATGTATGATTAGGACACACTCCTTTACGTCTGCTGTTTTATACCCAGAGTAACATTGTAGTGCAGCATTCTATAGAATAAACATAACTTAATTAGAAAACCAGACCACGCATAGCAAGAGGCAGCAAAAACAGAGGAATCAGCTTGAAACTGAACAATTGAAATAATTTTCCTACCCATGGGTGTACTTTTGGTTGAAGTGTAAATCTTGAAATGAATATAACTGCTGCAGCTACCATAGAAGGCAGAAACTTCACACAGCCATAATCCAACAAGCTTAGCTCAGCAAGGTAGTAGTAGCTTAAGAACTCCAATTGCAAATCAGGATTCTGCAAAAGATAAAAGGAATACGATAAGGACTAAAATTATAAGATAAGAGAAGGAAGCAATTTGATAGCTCTGACTACGACATTTTCATAGGAAAAAAAAAGGGAGGTCCCAATTCCAATTGAAAAGAAAATGACAACAACCAGAGTTGGAAACTTACTTTGTTATCACCTTGGGCAAATCTAGTGAATCGTCCGCACCTGAAAGAACAAATAAAGCAACATCAGCAAAATGAGTCTTGAAGAGAATAACAAGATTGGATATTGTTTAGTGGTATTTAGGCAGTAACATAGCTCATTGAACTACCTGAGGAATGACTTGATTGTGCGGTTGCCCATATCAAACTTGAGGAATTTGAGTACATCAGCCTCCATCTTCACCACCTCTTCTTTTGTATACGTATTATCAGTGATGTAACAAAACTCTTCCACATGGGTGGGACTAATCTCCTCATATTTCCTACTCATTAAAATGAAAAAAGAAAGGTAAGCAACGAGTAAGGAACATGCAATTCTCCAATCCAAAAAGTGAATTATATCTGGGAGTCAATACTTACGAATCAATGAGCATTGAAGATACCAGTTGTTTGGAAGAAGTAGCCGAGGATTTCATAGTGAAGCCAGTAAAACTATCAGATGTGAAACGTTTGAAGGATTACATGTTTGGTGAGGACAGAACAGTTAAACAAGAAACAGGGATTTGCAAGAGAAAATTTCCGGAATAATTACAATTAAAAAAAAGAAGAAGAAGAAGAAGAAGAACAGCCGGCAATAATTACCAGCAAACCAAAGGAGATCAGCACTGCCATCGTTAAGGCTGCCGTAGTTCTGATGTTCTTCGTGGGACGTCCACAAACTGAAGCCTTCAACCAATTGCGGGAGAAATTGAAGCCTTTTGAAAAAATGCGCTTACCCTAGAACAATAGGAAACTTCAGCTTCGAACCGAAGAAAAGCAGAGCTGCATCAAATCATCATTTCTGGGCTAGACCGCAAGTCAAGGAATAGTCTTTTTCCGGCCTGTTGTCCGGTAGATTTCCCGCAAGACTCCGTGGAGAAATGGTTTTGAGCGTTTCAAATTGATTAGCGACTCTGCTCATCCGTAACTTGCAGAATGAAAAACGACGTCGTTTTGAGGAGATTCAATTTTCCTCAAAATGATGCTTTTTTTTTAGTTCCAAATTCGAATTTGACTCATTCCGTTACAGAGCTAACGGAAGCGTAGGCTAAGGCATGCTTTAGTCGAATTGATATAAATAAATAAATAAATTTATATATATATATATATATATATTTATATAGGATTTCTATTATGTGCACCAATCGTATGCTCCTCGTGTGCACTTGAAGGAAAAATAAAGAAAATCTTCTGTGACATTGTGTTTTTTCAATCTGTAAAGAGAAAATTGCAACATCGTGAGGTAGACAGATTGAAAAAACACAATGTCGTAGAAGATTTCCTCTATTTTTCCTTCAGATGCACATGAGGAGTACACAATTTGGTCACATAATAGAAAACCTATAAATATATATATATATTTATTTATTTATTTATATGTTTTCTATTATGTATCTGCGTGCACTTCAAATGAAACGACTTCGTTCCACTTAAATCGATTAGTGAAACGATATCATTTCATTTGAGATACATACAGGTGCACAT
>JAOXNR010054031.1:0-13192 GCA_028571225.1 Parsonsia alboflavescens | reverse complement strand
TTTCCTAATCTCCCGATGTGGGATTCACCAACCAAAACAATAACTCCCAATGTGGGATTTGCCAACCAAAACAACATATTGCATGTGACTTTGTCATGGTGAAAAGGTCAAAAGAATTAGCTATATATCTCTCAAGATATGCCTAAAATTGACAAATGGCCTATGCAAATTGTTAAGGAGGAGGCATTGCACATGAAAGTTGTTGACAACGATATTGATGATGGGGAATTTCCCTTTCTTTTGTACCTAAAATACTAAAGCTATGTGACAACTGATTTTCCTTCTTCCGTAAGTAATTTATGAGGTGGTTTTCATACACTAAAAGATGTTTTTATTTATTTGAACAAAACAAGAAAATGAATTTATATATCATCTAGCTGATTCACTTATACTATAAGTTTAAATAAGAGTATAATTAACTAAAAATTAAAAATTTCGAAAGAAAATACTAGTTTATTAATTTAAAACATACGACTGATTTATAAATAAAAGAGAATTATGATTATATAAAAATTACTTTTTCAAAGAAAAAGAAATCGTTTTACTTCCTTAATTACCTATGGAGACACTGTGACATAATCTTGTCCAATCAAGGATCTCAAAAATCAAATTTGAGCCTTTGATGGTAAAAACAATTTATTACTCCTTTCCTTTGTATTTTCCTCCTTGAATCTAATTTGAAGGTTGAGAAAGAAAAGCCCCCGAGAAAATGTTTCTCAAGAACTCCTCCAATGCTTAAGTTAAGTTAATGATCAAGTACTTGTCTTTATTTGTGTTGGAGTTTTCCTTTATATACCTTAGGTGGTTTAAGTAAATCCCGTCGTATGGACGAATGAATCTAAAAAGACTATAAATTTTTCTAGATTAATAGGATGACCGTTATGATTTATTTTGTCAACCACCCTTCTGTCCCTTCTACGTATCAGCATTCAATGCAAAAGAGGCTAATATCCCTATGACCACTGGCGAGTGCTCAGCTTTAATTCATTTCCTTATCACAACCAAGACGAAATGTTTGCCCTGGGACCATTTTTTATGTTTCAATTAAATTAAATTAATTGAATGTACTAGTATTAAATTAAATACCATTCCCTTGATCGGGAATTGAAATTGAATGTATTTGTATAAAATTTTTAAAAAAATTGAGTTGATTTAATTTATTTTATACTTAACAATATTAATTTTTTTAAAAAATTTTAATTAATTAAGGAAATGAGATATTTATTTCTGAACAATTTAAAATGAAAATATAAATATTCAATTCTGGACGGAGGGAGTATATAACAGTAAAATCAGTAATTATATTAAAAAATTTGTGCTATTCTAACTAATTTAAATTCACTTTGACATAGACTTAAAAACACCAAATAATTTACAAGATAATTGTCGATTAATATGTCTGCCTTAAACTTTAAGAGGGGGAGGTCAGTCATTTCGGGGGACCTCCCGGGCATTGGGCTGCTAAGGTCTCCATCGGGACTGTGTTCTTTCTTTGCAGATCAGAAGAGTTATTAAGTGGCAATCAAAGATGTTGGCCCAAAAGGACTGGTCTCTTCTGCTCCTGGGATTTGGGCCATCTAGTAGAACCGTACAAGTCCAAACCAATTCATTTTTGTGGATGGGGTAGTCCAAGTGATCAATTCAATCATGATATTTTAAAATTATTTTTTAAAAAATTACTCTTTCGGTAATTAAATATAAATCATTTTAATTACTTTTTCTTTATTAGTTATAATTTATTATTGTTAGTTAATTAGTTTTTTAATGGTATTTTTTTCTATATTATCCTTCAAATGATATATAGTGAAATAGTATTTAAATTTTTGAAAGATTGATCAGAGGATATTTTAAGAAAAAAAAAATTTATTTAATTTTTATAAAATGATGACGGAGGGAGTACAAATGATTAAAAACAAACAAATAAATAATTGTATTATAAATTAAAAAAAGTTCCTTTCATAAATTTATCTTGGAAAAAGTAATTATTATTTTTTAAATGAATTCCTGTCATTAGCAGCCGTATGTTCATTCTTTTATTAACCCGTATATGAGATTTAGCAAAATTGTCAGCAACAGAATCTTTTGATGCCTTTCATTACATAGATCTCAAGAAAATATTGCTGGCTAAGACATGGATTAAGACAATCATTTCATTACATTTATAATAATACAGGATAAACTCGAATCGGTCTAATGCGAAAATTATAACTAACAAAAGACAAAAAACTAATCCCCATCTAAATCTAATCTTCGCGGAAAACGACAAATCTTATATTCTTACAAAATGATCCGGAGGACGTCTAGCTTTGTTTGGTCAACCGTTGACCTCTCACACTATAGAATCAATAATAATCCAGCTATACATATGTGTAAGAACATGTGGTCAGGATTAAGCAGCCTCTCAATTCAATTTTTGTACTTTGAAATTTGAATATCCGCAGGTTGAAGGTGTCAACCTAAGAAGGTACCAATAATAACCCCATCAACACAATCAAAGGTCACTACTTTCAAGGGTCGCAATTAGTTCTTATAGAACTCAGTCACGTCCTGCTTAAACTTATCCATTTCTTGTAACAATTCATCAATATTCATCGTATATGGTACCTAAAAAGAAGAAATCAATCTCTTTGAAACGTTCATGATAGTGACACCCAATTGCGCTCCAAGTTTCAGAATTTATTGCGTTCGATCTCTCTGTTAGGAAAATATAAGCTTCTGGAATCAAAGAGAATCCAATGGGTGAAGTTAAGGATATGAAAGGGACTTCAAAATAAGATACGTTCGGACAAAAGCTAATACATTGACTGCACACTGAATCTTTTGCTTGTTTTTAGATACCCTTTTCGATTTTAGGGTTTTAGTGTGTGTACATATCCTTTTCTTCATTTGAATTCTTCTGGTGCACCACTGATGAAAGAACAAAGGACGAGACACTATCTCATCTCAAGATTTAATCCACGAATTCTTTCTTTACTCCCAACCTCTCTATATTCTAAGTTAGAACATGTGATCCTCAATATGCGTATCTACTATTAAAGCAGCATAATTTAAGATTTCCCATATGAATGTAGGCTACTGTTCCATGAGTATAGTACAAATATGGGATGCCCATGCAGTAAATTCTTTCATTCCCCATTGTAAAAATTAAACCTCCAGTACCAATAAGTTTGGAGTTTTAATTTGTACCTTTATTATATGAAACAATATGTAAGAATGGCAGCTAAATTTGCGGAAATCTGCACGAGCATCAAGTCACCTTCCTGTATATGTTCCCTCCTAGGGATTGGAAAGCTCTTGTTCTTTATGTCCTCCTCTCCCTTCTTGCCCACCATATCATAGCCCTCATCATATATATATATATATATACCACTATACAGTTACTAGCTAGAGAAACCCGTTTATGCTTTTGATCCGTATAAGGTGAGGAAAGAAGTTAGGGTTCATCATATACATATATATACCACTATACTGTTAAAGTGAGGAAAGAAGTTAGGGTTCATGCAGAAAATGTGAATGCTAGACATGAGATAAGAAAGGTAAATCCGGCAGCCGGTTAACAATTAAAGCATTGGTCAAAAATCTTTGCGGAGAGTTTAATTTAGTTAATCGAGGATTGATGATTAGTCTAATAAAACACATTGTTCGATCGTAAGCATATTCCCCTTGAAGCATATATTATAGCTTTAAGGAATCCAAAGTGATTCTGGTAAATGAAAATGTGCCCAAATGGTGCAGAAAAGTGCAGTGTTGGGAACTAAGCATTTTCTTTAACATCCTAAACACCTCAGAATTGCATTTCAAGTGGAGAATAAAGCAGTTGATATCACATCTATGATCAATAGGCCCAAACCCCGGCCGATTTTTTTCTTTTTTTTTTTTTCAAAAGCATTCTTGATCAAATATATGTATGATGGAGGAATATATATCAACAACTTTAACTATAAAGGGCTAAACAATTAGGCATATACATTATGAAAGCTTTCAAAGGACCCTTCAAAATTTTCATACTAATCCCCAATGACATTTTTAATTAGAATCATGAGGTTACATGAATCAAGAACCCTATCCTACTTTAATTTGGCACCGATCCACAAGTCTCAAAAATTGTAAAACCAAGAAATTAAAAAAGGAAATTAATATGAAAGAATTGCTTAAAATCAATCAAAGCTTTGATGTAATGTGCTAGCAGAAGGGATTAAGAGAAGCTCACCATTTCCCAACCTCACAGGTTAATAATTAGTTGTTCAATGGATCATTGACCTAAAAATAATATATACAGCAGCGCAAGTTCTCAAAATCTGGGGTATGTTTTGAGGAAAGACATTATAATTTCATGAAAGAAAAGGAAAATGGTGATTTAATTTATGTCAATCAGAGGATATATGGCTGGATGTTAATGCTAATGGACAACATTTTGCTATGATTTCAGTCCAGAATTTTTTTTTCAAAATTTTTAAAAAATGGTTTTACTCTAAGAAAGAGAGAGAGGAAAGAAAGAGAATCATGTTTTCAGCATAAGTACAGCTGGATCAATTTCCCAAAACAAAATCAGCTCAAACATTAATGTTGTTGTAAGAAAAAACCACAGAACAAACTTGCTTATATATATATATATATTCTACTATAAAGATATATAGGTTTGTCCAATCCCAGTTAGATTTATTAATATACAACACTTTTGTTGTTCTAATTTATATTAAATTAAACAGTACAAAACGGGTAGGAATGGAAAGGGAAGAAAAAAAAAGGAGTTGATAGTTAATATATAGTTTTTATCATATCATATGTTTAATTTGCTCTTGAATCTAATCCTAAAGAATTAGGAAACAAACCTTATAATAAACAAAGAAGAAATTAATTAACTGACCAACATAATGAAGACAATTACTCAATAATGAATTAGCAGTTGATTAACAAAGGAACATCATCCACATCTAATAATACTCAAACCATGTCTTATGAAGAAGAGGATTTCAAGAAAAGAGAGAGGAAAGAAAAAAAAAGAAAGAGTAATTTAAAAAGGACTATTTCCAAAGCTAATGTTACAAAAACCCCATAAATGAAGAAGTGAAGAAAAACCCCATAAAATCAAGAAGAGAAGAATGATCATATGATGGATCAGTACACAGATTTCCTCACCTCTATTAAAATTTCTCTTGCAAGTCCCTATTTTCCCCAGTATCACCAATCCAATCGAACTTCTTCTTCACAGAAATTTTTATCAATAATTTCCTGTAATTCAAGATTCCCTTCCAAGAGTTAATTAGAATGGCGGGCGAGGAGCTACTGCTGGGTTACCCGACCACCCGTCCACTGGTATCTGACAATTAGGCATATTTAAAGGCAAATTGAAGAAGGGAAGCCCAGATGATGGGTCGGGAAAAGCCGGATTATTAAGCCCACCACCACCTCCGCCGCCATCCGCTTGCGAAACCGGTGGCTCAATCTGAAGTTGTTCCTCTTCCTCTAAGGGCAATCTCTCATAAGCAACATTGGTAAAGGAAGAAGCAATCACTATAACCGGTCCAGCAGCCATCAACTCTCCCACGACACTTCCACCCACCACCTGGCCTTGTCCACCGGCCAAGAATATGGTCAAACTCGTGGCTCCCGGCGGTGCAGGTGGAGGCAAAAATGATCCAGAAAGAGAGAGTATCTCAAACCTCCCATGCAGTGTAACCACAGCTCCGGCAGCCGTGGGTTGCCTTAAACTTATATTAGTGACCGTGCCGCTACCGCTGAGTATGCAGATCCCCCGCTGCCGGCGACGAGCATAAGTGGCGAGACATTCGAACACATCACAACCGTTTCCAACTTCCAAAATATGTGCTCTGAGAGTATTTGCACTCTCCCTCGTGATGATTACCGGTGGTTTAGCCTTGTTCTTGGATCCCGGCGGTCTACCTCTAGGCCTCCGCCCTACGATATCACCAGGACCTACAGAGTTGTTAGCTAGGAACTCAGGGTTTTGGTGGCCGCCATCATCTTGCTGCTCACCGGAAAACTGATTCCCACTATCTTCTTCTTCATTTTCAGGATGCCTCTGAAGATGCAAGTCCGGGAGGTGAAGCTGCTGAATGTAACGAGAAGCAGTGCCTAAATCTAAACCAGCCATGCCCTCCACATCAAAAAGAAAAACCCGAACAGAAAAATGTTTTTTTTCTTTAAATAATAATGAAAGTGATGAAAATTAAAAACAGTTTTTCATTTCCTGGGTGGTGTATATTTTATGAAGGTTTTTGTGTGTGGATATAGTAAACAAGAAAAGGCAAAAGAATACAAAAAAAGAACTCCGGAACTCGAACCCTAGATTTGAATAGAGATTAGAAAACAACTTCGGGAAGATTTTGAGTGCAGGGAAAGGAAAGGGAAAGAGAAGGAAGAAGGAAATGGAGAGAGGGAGGGGAGAAGAGAGAAGGAAGAAGCGGACAAAGTCTCCAACAAAACGCAGTCATTTCTCTCACCCTGGAAGCTTAAATATTATATAGGCATTAAAAAAAAAAAAAAAACCCAATGGAAAAGTTGCAAAAAATATATATTTATTTTCTATTATTTTTTATCGAGAAAAAGAATTATTGGATATTAGGATCAAATTAGCCGTGTTGTGGAGCGCGTGGGCAAAAAAATTGTTTGTCTGACAACGTAAGTGTTTAAGAAAATTAATGGAATCCTTGTAGTAACAGCTTGTAAAGACCACTTTGCTAAAAAAGCTATAGTAGCATTATCATCCGCACATTAAAATAATAAATTCTTATTATATGCCCTTCTCTATTATTCTTTTCTGATTTGTAGTTACAAAAGATACTTTTTAAAAAAATATATATTTTTTAATAGTAGAATTTTAATTTGTATTTCTTTACTAATTTAGTAATTATAATTTTTTTTATTAATCATGACTGTTTTTAAAATATCTTAAAATCGTATCTCTTTATATTTGTAACTTATTTCGAGTGACTTTATAAGTAACCTCTTTTCATTAAAATTCTACGTAAGATCACGATCTTTCATTCGTGAATACCTTTGTTGGTGTAAAGGTGTGTATGTAAATAAAGTTCTATTATTATTATTATTATTATTATTATTATTATTATTTACCAACATTACTTGCACCTGGACCAATAAAAAAAAAAAAAATACAATCGTTTATCAAAGCATTAACTTATATAATTACATGTATTTTATTCAGATATTGAAATAAGTAATTCGACCTTTTAATATTATCAGATAAGTAATATCGAAGTTGATATTTTTATGAAATTAATTATTATTATTAATAACGTCATTAAAGAGAGCAATTCCTCAAGTAATTATAGTTATTAAATTAATATTAAAGAAACACTTTCTTATAATAGTTAAAGAAATTCAAATTAGACTCTTGGTTGTCTCTATTATTATTAATTACAAATACATTTTATCTCACTTTTTCCTCTTAAACCTAATAATAATATTCCTTTTCTCCCACTAGGGACAATTCAAGTTTTGAATTATGTGTCCTTTTTAAGACATCTTAGTGGGTGAAGTGATGAGTGAGTAGACCATAGGTCTTTCAGAGGGTGAAGTGGCGAGGGCACAGATCATAGGTCTTGAGTTCGAATCCCACCAATATCCTAATAAATAAGCGGAATGTTGGGATACTTGCAAACTGGTCTTTACGCCGCTAAAAAAAAAAAAGTTTTGAATTATGTGAAAAATTGTTCTGCGTGTGGAAATATATAAAGTACACAATAATCTAATTCTTATTATTTGGAATAGCGAAAAGAAATGATAGTTATTTAGATGTCCTTCATTGCCAAATATTATAGGATAAATATGTCAACGGTGCCATTGAAGTAATAAATAATTGAGTAAACATCTTTTTTCAGGCGTCGATTGGTTAGTTATTATATTAAATTAATAACTAAACAATTATTTAAATTAGTGGCTGCGATTATATATTGATTAAGCATAGGAAACTGATCAAATTAATTTAATTAGAATAAGAAAAGTAAACGAGGTTAAATTAATCTGGTATTGTTTATTGCACTTCAGAACATCATTATTACTTTAAGCTCTTAGAATCCAACTGTCGTCGAAAAAATTTTATCGGAAAAAGGTTTTTGGATTTTATAAGACTTTTCTTTTTAATGGAATAAATTGGTTTTTGGTAAATCGCATTTCTCAATGGTTTTTAGGGATTCAAATTCTTAAACTTTCCGAACAAAGTGTCAAAAAAAAAAAAAAAAGTTGACCATTGCACTTCTAATTACTCCTACATGACAGTCGTAAATAAATATTTTTATTTAAAAATTTCTTTCTCTTTTTTATTTTCAAATAATGGAAATATAACTCTCATATTTATTTATTTATTTTATTTTTAAGAATTCATATTTCCCAACAAAACATATAATTACACCTTAATAAATAAGGATAGCATAGTAATTTTAATTAAAAATTAACCTAGAAGTATTCAATTATATATTCCCAGTACTTTCCCAAATTTTATTTGATTTTTTTTTATTGACTCGATAAAAGAGATTAAGAGAGAATATTATATCAAATACTATCATTTAATTTTAATTAAATAAGAAAACTAATACAAGAATTTGTGTATCCATTATATATATTTATACGGAAATGCTTTAAAGGGCACGGAACACATCTTTTAGAGTGTTTCAGTTAAGTTTCTGATGGACGGTCAAAAACTGTTAGTTGTTAAGAAAAAATAAATTCTTTTATAAAAAATTATTTTTTCAAATATTTTTATAAATTAAACTTTAAAAAGATAAATTAAATCTTAGAGATACTTGATTAAATTTTAATTTATTATTATTATTTTTTAAAATTGACGATTAAATTTGATCGTTAGAAATTTAATTAGAACACTTTAACGCTATAGCTATTAATCTACGACTTCGCACTCCATCCGTCCATTTGTTAACGGCATATCACCGGTTAGTCTCCACCCATTTCCGCTATCAAATTCACCGCTGCCTATTTAGGGATAATAGTAGTAAACCCAAATTTCTTTTACTCTGCTCTCTCTCTCTGCAATCATTTTATCCATTCATTCAAAAACTCAAATCTCTCATAATCTCTCCTTCTCTCTCTATGGTTGTCTTTTTCCCTCCATGCAATCCTTTATTTGAGAGACTCATATCCCTTGTAGTCTTTTTCTCTTTCTGCCTTTATTCTTTAAGAATGAAACCGAATTTGTATAACCTACCAGGTAAGGAAGATATATCAATTATCTTTCTGTTCATTCTTCATCAAATTGTTTTTTTTTCCCCTCTAAAACTATTTGCTTTTATGATCCAATGGTGGGTTTTCCGTGAAATTCATGGGTCTCAAGATTTGTTTGTTTTGGGTGAATTTATAGATATTCATTACTTCTGGATTGAGAATATGTAAGGTACATGAGTGAAAGGGAAGAATGCGGGTTCTAATAAGTAGAGTTTTTCTTTTTGGTTCATTCATAACCAATGTCCTTTCCGTCAATGTCGCGTTTCTTACCGTGAGCGAGGTTGCCTACCTGAGCACCACTCTCTAATCTCTCTATATATAAATGCTATGGTGCGTAACGTTGCCCACTAAATAGAGATTCGGGTTAAGTTTATAACGATCAATAATTAAGTTAATTATCCTTGCTTTTTTTTCTTAAAAAAAAAATTGATCAAATTTCTATAAAATTTAGTTTATAGAAAAAAGATAATTTTTTATAGATGAATTTATTTGTTTATTTATTTATTTGCTCATTGTAGCATTATCCTCAAATTCACAAAGGCTCTCAAATTTTGAATTTTTCCATTCGATTCATGTCGTAAAATTTTATAGAAAATTTTGATACTAATAATAATAAAAAAATCTTATTCATGTTCAACAAACATAATCTTTCATAATTCTAAAATTAAAACAAAACTATTTATATGTAGGAAAATTTTGACATGGATCTGGTTCATGTTCCCCACATGTGGGCTCTTTGGCCCATGTCAATCCACCGGTGAACCTATTGGGCAATTATTATGATTTGGCTTAAAGTGAGCCACAAGGTTTAGGTGTGAGGTATAGACTGAGTCCATATTAGCATTTTCTTTATATCTAATAAACATATAATCTTTCATAAATTATTAAAATAAAAAAGAGTTTTTATTGATCTTTCATTAAGTTTTAAAATAAATCTTTCACAAAGGCTCTCAAATTTTGAATTTTTCCATTTTGATTCATGTCACCAAATTTTATAGAAACTTTTGATACTAGAAAAAAGAAAAAAAAAATCTTATTCATGTTCAATGAACATAATCTTGCATAATTATGCAATTAAAACAAAACTATTTATATTTAGGAAAATTTTGATATAAATTTGATTCATGTTCCCCACATGTAAACTTCGTGGCCCCTATCAATTCACCGATGAACCTATTGGGCAATTATTATGATTTGGCTCAATGTAAGCCACAAGGTCTATATGTGAGGTATAGACTGGGTTCATATTAGAATTTTCTTTATATTTAATAAACATATAATCTTTCATAAATTATTAAAATAAAAAAGAGTTTTTATTAATCTTTCATCATGTTTTAAAATAAATCTTTCACCAAATTTTGAATTTTTCCTTTTAGATTCATGTCACAAAATTTTATGGAAACTTTTGATACTAATAAGAAAAAATCTTATTCATGTTCAATGAACATAATCTTTCATAATTATGAAATTAAAACAAAACTATTTACATTTAGGAAAATTCTGATATGGATCTAGTTCAGGTTCCCCACATGTAGACTCTATCTACCGATGAACCTATTCGGCAATTATTATGAGTTGGCTCAATGTAAGTCACAAGATCTTTGTGTGAGGTATAGATTGGGTCCATATTAGAATTTTCCTTACATCTAATAAATATATAATCTTTCACAAATTATTAAAATAAAAGAGTTTTTATTAATCTTTCATTAAGTTTTAAAATAAATCTTAACTTTTTAAAACTTAAAGCTTAAATTAATTGATATAGAAAGATTGAGTTGAAAAATAAAGTTTAAGTTAATTAAGAGTTTCATATTAGAAAGATTGGTATTCGATTGTGAATTGCTACTTCTCTAATTAAAAGTTATCCACAAGTAATCATATATAAGTCTATAGATATGTCTTTCAATGTAGATAATCACAAATCTTTCAACTTTCTTCTTAATACATAATTTTAAGAAAAAGTTATTTTAATTTTTCCTTTCAAAAAGCTAGATAAATAGTAAAACTAATGACTCTTTACTTAATACACAAGAATAGTCTCTTCGGGAATATCTAAATGAGTGGAGTAATGGCCGTGCACACTATAAATCTCAAGTTCGAATCTCACCAATACCTTTCTGGATAAATGAAGTGTCGAAATAAGTGAAAATTGGTCTAAACATCACTAAAAAAAGATGAGACACAAGAATAAAAGCTTAAATAAAACAAGTTTATGTTAACAAAACAAATAGTCATTTCAAGACCCTGAAAACTTTAATTTGTGAGGAATAGTACTGTATTTCATTTAGTTAAGTAGAAAATATTATTTATATTCCTAATTTTTTAATATCTTAAACATATTACAATCACTGAAATTTTAATCCTTATACTCAGTTTTTAGATGACTGCATAGGAGAACAAATGTAATTCTTGTCATTGTGTTTGGTTTAATATGATGTTTTCTCCAATAATAATAATAAAGGGTTCAATTGGATTTTTCTAATCATTTATAAAACAAGTCTAAAATGATTTATATTTAAAAACAAACAATTAATGGTATATATATGTATATATATTTATATTTTATAGAGGTATTACTGGGATTAACATTTGTGTTTGTTTGGTAGGATTAGATGACAGTGTTGTAATAATTAGGGCTTGTGGTTAGGACTTGGTGGGGGCATACAAAACTGGTCCCACCTGACTAATCGTGGTTAAGGAGAGCTAAAGTTGACCAGATTATTGTTAAGCGTAAACGTGCGGTGGAGGAAGTTGCGATAATCATGATTAATTAATTAAATCTCTTGACAAAAACGAAATGATTAAAATAAAGGAAATAGGGTTAGAGAAATGGGCAAGTGGGAGATGATGGTGCGGCGGATGGAACCCACACTTGTCCTCTTTCTCCCACCGTGGACGGCCCTCTTCTTCCGTCTGGCCATCCCTGTTTGACTGCCCCTTTAATTTGCCGCATGAACCTTAACCATCAGATTAAATTACCATTTCTTTATCCTGATTGATGATGCCATGTTTGCCTGCCCTTTCTTACCTTTAAATCCTTTTACCTGCACCTCGACTTTTATCTTTTCTACACTGACGGCTTGTCTTTCTTTACCCGTAAGGGATTGAGTTACATATTCATTTTGTTCCTAATTACAAATAATTGGAATTTGTTTTTTTTTTAATTTTTTTAAATTATAAGTTGTTTTTGATAATTTAATAGATATTTTATTAATTTTTTTTATTATTCATTTTATTCCTGAAATAATTATCTCTCTTTCTTTCTTAATATTCTGTCCGATAGGGATATTTTGAGAGAGGAAAAAAAAAATACCTTAATTTTAAAACAAAATCATTACAAGTAACTTATAAAAGAATTTTTGTTAAAAAAGACGTGTTAGATTGGACATCATAACTTAAAATTCTCTTCTCTTAATAAAAATATATGCTTGTATTGTGATTTATTCATTGAATATAGTTATATGGTACACTTGAAATAGTCCTTTTTTTTTTTTTCTTGTGTTGATTTCAGATAAATTAAAGGGTAAATTCTATTGAATCTATAGTACTATTATTGAGTTTGTCACAAGCTAAATGAACAATTTTGCCTGAGTGCCTGCTGTTGTTAGGGAGTAGACAGTATCCATCAATCACCTGTGTGTTTTCTATTATTTCTGAGCTAGAGATTGATTAGGGTTTTGTACCCACATACATTTAAAAAATTGGTCAGCAGAAAATGACACAAACATCAATTTCCATTTGGATACGTTTAGAGAAATGGGTTTTATATTATTTGTTCACATATGAAAATTTAATCATATTTTTGTGGACACATCATGTCCCAGTATGCAAGGCTCCTGAAAGTCAGATAAACTTTAACAAATTTGAGTGATATGGTCAAATGAATATTAAGAGTTTGAAAAGGGTGGAGAGATGGAAAGTAAATTAGGGAGTAAACGTGGTACAGTTTAGATGGTTTGGTTGAAAAATTATA
>JAOXNR010054030.1:0-13197 GCA_028571225.1 Parsonsia alboflavescens | reverse complement strand
CATTCTCGGACTGCTTGAATCTTCGATTCCTCAGGAAATATCCCCATGGCCGAAACCATGAATCCCAGAAATACAAGACTATCTGACACCCACTCACACTTCTTGCGATTTGCAAATAAAATATGCTCCCTTAGAGTTGTTAGAATCAATGGCAAATGCTGTATATGATCCTCATCTGACCGACTATACACCAATATATTATCAACATAAACAGCGGCAAAGCTATTCAAGAAAGGCCAAAGTACCTGATTAATGACCCTCATGAACGTGCTTGGTGCATTGGAGAGTCCAAATGGCATCACCGTCCACTCAAATAATTCGTCTGCCATTTTGAAGGCTGTCTTCCATTCATCTCCTGGCTTGATCCTTATCTGATGATATCCGCTCTTCAAGTCAATCTTCAAAAACACTATCGCCCCACTAAGTTGATGCAGTATATCATCAAGTCTCGGAATTGGAAATCATTACTTGATGGTGATTCGATTTAACACACAGCTGTCTACGCACATCCTCCAGCTTCAGTTCTTCTTTTGCACCAACAAAGCTATTATTGCGCAAGGACTGACACTCTCCCGAATGTACCCTTTTGGTGCAGCTCATTCACTTAGAGGCGCAATTCTTCATGTTGTTATGGAGATAGGGGGTAATGCGCCTTGTTTGGTAGGATAGCTCCCGGAATCAAATCAATCTGGTGCTGAACATCACGCATTGGGGGTAATCCTGGTGGCAACTCCTCTGGTAGTAAGTCATCGAACTCCATCAAGACTTCTTTCACCTTTTCTGGAATTTTCACCTCTTCTTTCTGCTCAGCTAATCCTGCCACCGTGGTTGAAACCAATGCAAAACAAACCTCGGCTTCACCAACCTTTGCCTCAAACTCCTGGCGGGGCACACAAATAATAGCCTACTTTCCTTCTGCAAAAGAATCCCGCATTGGTTGCAATACCACCTCGTACCACCTTTGTTAATAGTATCACAATGCATAGAACCATCACATACCACCTTGTTGTCATACTGCCATGGTCGCCCTAGCAGTAGGTGTGTGGCATCCATCGGCATTGCATCACAAGAAATAACACAAGTATACTGTGGCCGCATCGTGAATTCTACCCTACATCTCTGATCTACCCACACCACTGTTTCTTTGTTAAACCATCCAAGTTTGAAGGGCTCAGTATGTGGCTCCGTCTTCAAATTTAATTTCTGAATAGCTTCTTGTGAAATTATGTTTTCACAACTTCTCGTGTCAATGATTACATTGCAGACCTTCCTTCCAATGGTACAACGGGTACTGAAAATATTCTGACGTCGCCAATCCTCATCAGCTCGTGGAGCTAAGCAAATTCGGCACAGAACTAAGCTCTCTCCTCTTATATCATCTGGTGCCACGATGTACTTTTCCCCCTCTGCCATCTCAGCTTCTTTGAACTCTCCGACATACTCCTCTGCGATTCCTTCCTTGATCAACAATTGCGACTAAAGCCGGGGACATTCATAAGCGTAATGACCCTTCTATTGGCACCGGTGGTAGATGATATTTGCTTTGTTGACCGATGGACGCTTCTGTTGCGGTCCTGGTCCCTGGCTCGACATCCCTAAACATCGTCCCTGTGGAGTTGGCGGATTGAAAACCCTTGATGAAGCAGATGATGCTGGACTGTTTGCCGTTGGATTCCACGGAAGGGTAGGGCATCCTCTACCAAATGTTACTCCCTTACTGCTTGCTCGCGTCAAGCTCTCTTCCACCACTCTCGCCTTTGTCTGTATATCCGTAATGCTACAGAAAGAATGCACCTGCAGGGCGTCGTCGATCGTTGGTCGGAGCCCGCGTAAGTAGCGGGCTACAAGTTGCTCCTATGTCTCACGGAGTTGATTTCGTGCTACCAGCCGGTAAAATTCCAACGTATATTCTTCTACACTTTTCGGCCCTTGTGTTAGACTCTGTAAATTTCGAAATAGGGTGTGACAATAATTAAATGGTAAAAACTCCTGCCGCATCTCTCTCATTAGTTCGTTCCAATCGTCCAAAACAGGCATCCCATGCAAATATCTCTGATACCGTAATGATTGCCACAATGCTACGGCTCTATCTCTGAATCTGATCGCGACCAGCCCTACCTTCTTATCCTCAGGGACTTCTCTCAACGAGAACAATTCATCCACGGTGCTCAACCGATCAAGAAATTCTTCCGGCACCAAACCCCCGGTAAACTACGGAACCTTAAGTTTCATTCCGGAACCCCATCACGGCACATAATCGTCTCTGGTCGTCACCTCCATTGGATTTCCATGACCACCTCTCCCTATTCCGCCGCCTCCGCACCTGTCGACGCCATCGCCGCCACCACCATTGTGCCCGACTAGCCTTCCCGCGGGTTGTTCAACGTTTTGCTCTGCAGGCGGATTCGCAACTATTATCCGTTGCAGCACTTGCTGAAGAATTTGCATCTGTTGTTCCCATCGATCTTGACGCTCGATGAGTCGCAGCATCTCCCGCTTGTAATTTGCTCGGCTGCTGCGCAATTCCTCCGAAATCGCGGCTATGGTTCGATCAATTCCTGACATCATAGATCTCGGCTCTAATCCCAATTGACGCAAAAAGAAAAGAATGGTGGGGATGATAGAACCTCAACTGCAATCAACTTCACTAGAAAGTGTTTTACAGGAAAGGGCAAATCAAGAATAAAACGACAATATTTTTCAGACACGATGACAATCGAATTTTATTGAATGAGAAAACTCAAATAGTCAAAAAAACGAAGTCCGCCCAAAAAACAAACAAAAACGGCAATAAATAAACCCTAAACCGAAAAAATGAAAAATTACAAAAAGACCCCAAAAGTTCTTAAAAGGTCCAAAAGTCCACGCAGATGACGCCGGATGGTCAAAAAATGGCCTTAGCCGTAGCAAAGCATTGAGTATTACTCCCTGGACCACTTCGGATAGGTCCTTCAAATTTGAGCCCATTATGACACTCCCACAACTTTTCAGTTTTTATGTCTTAGCCCCAGAAACTATTCCGAACTTCTTCGAATCATCTCAAATTGCCTTGAAACTTCTCCTGCAGCCTCTTGAACCTACGTGGGCCCTCCTGAATATCTTCCTGGGCCAGCTCTGCGTCAAGCTCCAACTCTTCAAAAGAGTTTGTCCTAAAACTCGAATTCTCCCCATGAAAATGGGATGGATGCTGGATGTTGAAAACATTAGAAATGCAGAGATCATCCGGAAGTTCAAGCCGATAAGCGTTGGGTCCCAACTTCTCCAAAAGTTGACAGGGGCCAATCTTCCGGTCATTATGTTTGTGATAGGTACACAACGGAAATCGCTCCTTGATCAATGTTACCCACACGAGATCCCCCACCTCGAATTGAACATCCCATCGAGCCTGGTCTACCTCTTTCTTTTAACATGTATAATTTTGCTCCAAGTTGGACTTCACTGCCGCGTGGACGGCCTGCAAATCCACAGTGCTCTCCTCCACATTCCTAGACACCGTCCCGTCAGCTGGAAGTGCTAGGTCGATCGGACTCCTGGGGTTCCTACCATACACATTTTGAAATGGAGAGTATTGAGTAGATCATGGGAATGAGAGAATCCCAAGTGCCGTAAGTCTTGATTTGAGCTCACAGCATATTGCCCAACAATCTGTTCACAACTTCAGTTTTCCCATCTGTCTGAGGATGATATGGACTACTGAATGTCAAAGACGTCCCCAATCTCTTCCAAAGTTCTCTCCAAAAATTACTCATGAATTTTTTATAACTAATAGACAAAATAGTCCTAG
The DNA here is from genome assembly GCA_028571225.1 of Parsonsia alboflavescens. Taxonomy (NCBI): domain Eukaryota; kingdom Viridiplantae; phylum Streptophyta; class Magnoliopsida; order Gentianales; family Apocynaceae; genus Parsonsia; species Parsonsia alboflavescens. The sequence goes on along the minus strand of JAOXNR010054030.1, from coordinate 9,413 downwards.
GTAGACCATATCGCCAAACCATCTCAATAAAATATAGCTCCGCTATTCTTTTAGCATCCGTGGTCGTTTTGCAAGCTATAAAAACGGCCATCTTACTGAATCGGTCAACCATAACAAAAATACTATTAAATCCTTTCTGCGTTCTTGGCAATCCGAGAACAAAATCCATGGACACATCTGACCAAGGCTCATCCGGAATTGGCAATGGAATGTATAAGCCCTGATTACTGCTGCTGCCATTTGATACTTGACAGACCCGGCATCTTCTTACGTAATCCTGAACGTATTTATCAATCCCAGACCAATAAAAATGCTCCTTAATCAAACCAGTGGTCTTATCTTTCCCAAAATGCCCTTGAGCTTGCAATTCCTGGTCAATCAATAGCGGTAGAAAAGTATTTGGAATACACAGAGAGTTACCCCGGAAAAGATATCCCTCATGCAGTATAAAATCGCTTTGGAGTTGTTGCTCCACATCTCGCACCACCTGTCCAAAATCAGTATCACTTCGCAAATCCTCCCACAGGCTCACAAAGAGACAATTTTCATCATGTTCAGCAGTGAGTGTCGTCTACTCAAAGCGTCTGCCACCTTGTTCATAACTCCCGATTTGTGCTTAAGGGTAAAAGTGAATTCCTTCAACATAGTGATCCACTTGGCATGACGGTCATGAAGCTTGTGCTGTCCCTGAAGAAACTTCAACGCCTGGTGGTCTGAATAAAATACGAACTAACGCCAAACGAGGTAATGTCGCCAATGTTGAAGTGTTCGAACAATGGCATAAAACTCAATGTCATAAACCAAGTAATTTAATTTCACTCCACCCAATTTCTCCAAAAAGAATGCCACAGGTCTTCCTTCTTGACTCTAAACCGCTCCAATCCCGACTTTGGAAGCATCACAATCCACCTCGAAAATCTTTCCGAAATCTGGCAAAGCTAGGACAGGAGCACTAGTTAACTTGTCTTTGATCTCCTCCAATACTCGTTGAGCCTCCTCAGTCCACATAAACTACTTAGCGTTGTAGAGGTCCGTTAATGGGGCCATAATTACATTGGAATTCTTGATGAATCGCCTGTGAAAAGTAGCCAAGCCGTGGAATGATCTGACCTCTGTAACATTTTGTGATTGAGGCCATTCTCGGATTGCTTGAATCTTCGATTCCTCAGGAAATATCCCCTTGGCCGTAACCATGAGTCCCAAAAATACAAGACTATCTGTCATCCACTCACACTTCTTGCGATTTGTAAATAAACTATGCTCCCTTAGAGTTGTTAGAATCAATCGCAAATGCTGTATATGATACTCATCTGACCGACTATACACCAATATACCAATACTCATTTGACCGACTATTCATGAAAGGCCGAAGAACCTGATTCATGACCCTTATGAACGTGCTTGATGCATTGGAGAGTCCAAATGGCATCACCGTCCACTTAAACAATCCGTCTACCGTTCTGAAAGCTGTCTTCAATTCATCTCCTGGCTTGATCCTTATCTGATGATATCCGCCCTTCAAGTCAATCTTTGGAAACAGCGTTGCCACTAAGTTGATCCAGCATATCAGCAACTCTAGGAATTGGAAATCAATACTTGATCGTGATTCAATTTATCGCACGGCTGTCTACGCACATCCTCCAACTTCCGTCCTTCATTGGCACCAACAAAGCTAGTACTATGCAAGGACTGACACTCTCCCGAATGTAACCCTTATCAAACCGCTCGTTCACTTGGCGCCGCAATTCTTCTTGCTATTGTGGAGATAGGCGGTAATGCGCCTTGTTTGGTAGGATAGCTCTCGCTATCAAATCAATCTGGTGCTGAACATCACGCATTGGGGGTAATCCTGGAGCCAACTCCTCTGGTAGTAAGTCATCGAACTCCGTCCAGACTTCTTTCACCTTTTCTGGAATTTACACCTCTTCTTTTTCCTCAACTAATCCTGCCATCGTGGTTGAAACCAATGCAAAACAAACCTCGGCTTCACCAACCTCTACCTCAAACTCTTTGCGAGGTACACAAATAATAGCCTTCTTTCCTTCTGCAAAGGAATCCCGAATTGGTTGCAATACCACCTTCTTGCCGCCTTTGTTAATAGTATAACAATGCCATAAACTATCATATACCACCTTGTTTTCATGCTACCATGGTCGCCCTAGCAGTAGGTGTGCGGCATCCATCGGCACCACATCACAAGAAATAACACAAGTATACTGCGGCCCAATCGAGAATTCTACCCTACATCTCTGATCTACCCGCACCTCTATTTCTTTGTTGAACCATCCAAATTTGTAGGGCTCAGTATGTGGCTCTGTCTTCAAATTTAGTTTCTGAAGAGGTTCCGATGAAATTACGTCTTCACAACTTCCCGTGTCAATGATTACATTGCAGACCTTCCCTCCAATGGTACAATCGGTACTGAAAATATTCCGACATCGTCAATTCTCATCAGCCCATGGAGCTAAGCAAATTCGGTGCAGAACAAAGCTCACTCCTCTTACATCCTCTGGTGCCACAAATTACTCTTCCCCCTCTGCCATCTCAGCTTCTTTGAACTCTCTGACATACTCCTCTGCGATTCCTTCCTGGATCAACAATTGTGACTTAAACCGGGGACATTCATAAGCATATTGACCCTTCGGTTGGCATCGGTGGCAGATGATATTTGCTTTGTTGACCTGTGGACGCGTCTGCTACCGTCCAGGTCCCTGGCTCGACTGCCCTGAACTTTGTCCCTGTGGAGTTGGTGGATTAAAAACCCTTGACGAAGCAGATGATGCTGGACTGTTTGCCATTGGATTCCGCGGAAGGGTAGGGGATCCTCTACCAAATGTTACTCCCCTGCTGCTTGCTCCCGTCAAGCTCTCTTCCACCACTCTCGCCTTTGTCTGTACATCCATAATGTTACTGAAAGAATGCACCTGCAGGGCATCCTGGATGGCTGGTCGGAGGCCATGTAAATAGCAGGCTACAAGTTGCTCATGTGTCTCACGGTGTTGATTTTGTGCTACCAGCTGGTAAAATTCCAACCTATATTCTTCTACAATTTTCGGCCCTTGTGTCAGACTCTGCAAATTTCGAAACAGGGTCGAACGATAATTGAATGGTAAAAACTCCTGCCGCATCTCTCTCTTCAGTTCATTCCAATCGTCCAAAACAGACATCCCATCCAAATATCTCTGATACCGAAAAGACTGCCACCACGCTGCTGCTCTATCTCTGAATCTGATCCCGACCAGCCCTACCTTCTTGTCCTCAGGGACTTCACTCAACGAGAATAATTCATCCACGGTGCTCAACCAAATAGGAAATTTTTCCGGCGCCAAACTCCTGGTAAACTGCGGAACCTCAAGTTTAATTCCGGAATCCCATTGCGGCACATAATAGACTTTAGCCGTAGCCACCCCTAGATTTGCATGACCGCCTCTCCCTATTCCGCCGCTGCCGCACCTGTCGACGCCATCGTCGCCACCGCCATTGTGAGCGATTAGCCTTCCCGCGGGTTGTTCAACATTCTACTCTGCTGGGGGATTCGCGACCATCATTCGATGCAACATCTGCTGAAGAATTTGCATCTGCTGTTCCTGTCGATCTTGAAGTTCAATGAGTCGCAGCATCTCGCGCTCGCGATCTGCTCAGTTGCTACGCAATTCTTCCAAAATTGCGGCTACTGTTGGATCAACTCCTGACATAGTAGATCTCGACTCTGATACCAATTGACACAAAATGGAAACAATGGAGGGGATGATAGAACCTCAACTTCACTCGAAAGTGTTTTACAAGAAAAAGGGCAAATCAAGAATAAAATGACAATATTCTTGAGACACTATGATAATCGAATTTTATAGAATGAGAAAACTCAAATAGTCGAAAAAACAATGTCTGCCCAAAAACAAAACAAAAACGGCAAAAAATAAACCCTAAACCAAAAATAGGAAAAATTATGAAAAGACCCCAAAAGTTTTTAAAAGGCCAAAAGTCCACCCAAATGACCCTGGATGGCCAAAAGTTTTTACTCCCTGGACCACCCCGGATAGGCCTGTCAAATTTGAGCCCATTATGACAATCCCACAACTTTTCAGTTTTTACGTTTCAGCCCCAGAAACTTTTTCAAACTTCTCCGAATCATCTCCGATTGCCTTGAAACTTCTCCTGCAGCCTCTTGGACCTACGTGGGCCCTCCTGAATATCTTCCTGGGCTAGCTTTACTTCAGGGGCTAATCTTCCAGTCTTTAATTTTGTGATAGGTACCCAACGAAAATTGCTCCTTGGTCAATGTTACCCACACGAGATCCCCCACCTCGAATTGAACATCTGGTCGAGCCTGGTCTGCCTCTTCTTTGTAACGTGTATAATTTTGCTCCAAGTTGGACTTCACTGCTGCGTGGACGGCCTGCAAGTCCACCATGCTCTCCTCCACATTCTTAGACAGCGTTGGAAGTGCTAGGTCGATCAGACTCCTGGGGTTCTTGCCATACACAATCTGAAAATGAGAGTATTGAGTAGATCTGTTAACTGAACAATTATATTCGAACTCAATCTTGGGAAGGAGAGAATCCCAAGTGTCGTAAGTCTTGATTTTAGCTCGCAGCATATTGTCCAACGATCTGTTCAAAACTTCAGTTTGCCCATCTGCCTGAGGATGATATGGACTATTAAATTTCAAAGTCATCCCCAATCTCTTCCAAAGTTCTAGCCAAAAATAACTCATGAATTTGGCATCCCTATCAGACAAAATCCATGGACACATCTGTCCAACGCCCATCCGGAATTGGCAATGGAATGTATAAGCCCTGATTACTGTTGCTGCCCTTTGCTACTTGACAGACTCGGCATCTTCTTACGTAATCCTGAACGTATTTATCAATCCCAGGCCAATAAAAACGCTCCTTAATCAAACCAGCGATCTTATCTTTCCCAAAATGCCCTTGAGCATGCAATTCCTGGACAATCAATAGTCGTAGAGAAGTATCTGGAATACTCAGATATCCCTCATGCAGTATAAAATCGCTTTGGAGTTGTTGCTCGACATCTCGCAACACCTGTCCAAAATCAGAATCACTCCGCAAATCCTCCCGCAGGCTCTCAAAGCCTAAAGCGACAATTTTCATCATGTTCAGCAGTGAGTGTCGTCTACTCAAAGCGTCTGCCACTTTGTTCATAACTCCCTATTTGTGCTTAAGGGTAGAAATGAATTCCAGAAACATGGTGATCCACCTGGCATGACGGTCAACACTTCTTGCGATTTGCAAATAAACTATGCTCCCTTAGAGTTGTTAGAATCAATCGCAAATGCTATATATGATCCTCAACTGACCTACTATACACCAATATATCATCAAAATAAACAATGGCAAAGCTATTCAGGAAAGGCCGAAGTACCTGATTCATGGGCCTCATGAACGTGCTTGGTGCATTGGAGAGTCCAAATGGCATCACCGTCCACTCAAATAATCCGTTTGCCGTTTTGAAAGCTGTCTTCCATTCATCTCCTGGCTTGATCCTTATCTGATGATATCTGCTCTTCAAGTGAATCTTCGAAAACACCATCGCCCCACTAAGTTGATCCGGCATATCATCAAGTCTCGGAATTGGAAATCGATACTTGATGGTGATTCAATTTATCGCACGGCTATCTAAGCACATCCTCGCTCTTTCGTCCTTCATTGGCACCAACAAAGCTGGTACTGCGCAAGGATTGACATTCACCAGAATGTACCCCTTATCAGGCAGCTCGTTCACTTGGCGCCGCAATTCTTCATGCTATTATGGAGATAGACGGTAATGCGCCTTGTTTGGAAGGATAGCTCCCGGAATCAAATCAATCTGGTGCTGAACATCACGCATTCGGGGTAATCCTGGTGGCAACTCCTCTGGTAGTAAGTCATCGAACTCCATCAAGACTTCTTTCACCTTTTCAGGAATTTTCACCTCTTCTTTCTGCTCAGCTAATCCTGTCACCGTGGTTGAAACCAATGCAAAACAAACCTCGGCTTCACCAACCATTGCCTCAAACTCCTTGCGGGGTACACAAATAATAGCTTTCTTTCCTTCTGCAAAAGAATCCCCCATTGGTTGCAATACCACCTTCTTGCCACCATTGTATATAGTATAACAATGCGTAAAACCATCATATACCACCTTGTTGTCATACTGCCATGGTCGCCCTAGCAGTAGGTGTGCGGCATCCATCGGCACCACATCACAAGAAATAACACAAGTATACTGCGGCCCAATCGAGAATTCTACCCTGCATCTCTGATCTACCCGCACCTCTGTTTCTTTGTTCAACCATCCGAGTTTGTAGGGCTCAGTATGTGGCTCCGTCTTCAAATTTAGTTTCTGAACAGCTTCCTGTGAAATTACATTTTCACAACTTCCCGTGTCAATGATTACTTTGCAATCCTTCCCTCCAATGGTACAATGGGTACTGAAAATATTCCGACGTCGCGAATCCTCATCAGCCCATGGAGCTAAACAAATTCGGCGTAGAACTAAGCTCTCTCCTCTTACATCCTCTGGTGCCACGACGTACTCTTCCCCCTCTGCCATCTCAGCTTTGAATTCTCCGACATACTCCTCTGCAATTCCTTCCTAGATCAACAATTGCGACTTAAGCCGGGGACATTCATAAGCATAATGACCCTTCTATTAGGAGCGGTGGTAGATGATATTTGCTTTCTTGACCGGTGGACGAGTCTGCTGCTTCCCTGGTCCCTGGCTCGACTGCCCTGAACTCCGTCCCTATGGGGTAGGCGGATTGAAAACCCTTGACGAAGAAGATGACGCTGACTATTTGCCGTCGGATTCCGCGGAAGGGTTGAGGATCCTCTACCGAATGTTACTCCCCTGTTGTTTGCTCGCGTCAAGCTCTCTTCCACCACTCTCGCCTTTGTCTATACATCTGTAATGTTACTGAAAGAATGCACCTGCAGGGCGTCCTGGATGGCTGGTAGGAGGCCATGTAAATAGCAGGCTACAAGTTGCTCCTGTGTCTCACGAAGTTGATTTCGTGCTACCAGCCGGTAAAATTCCAACGTATATTCTTCTACACTTTTCGGCCCTTGTGCCAGACTCTGTAAATTTCGAAACAGGGTCTGACGATAATTGAATGGTAAAAACTCCTGCCGCATCTCTCTCTTTAGTTCTTTCCAATCGTCCACAACAGGCATCCCATCCAAATATCTCTGATACCGAAAAGACTACCACCATGCTGCGGCTCAATCTTTGAATCTAATCGCGACCAGCCCTACCTTCTTATCCTCAGGGACTTCTCTCAACGAGAACAATTCATCCACGGTGCTCAACCAATCCAGAAATTCTTCTAGGGCCAAACTCCCGGTAAATTGCAAAATCTCAAGTTTAATCTCGGAATCCCATCGCAGCACATAATCGACTCTAGCTGCTGCCCCTGGATTTCCATGACCGTCTCTCCCTATTCCGCCACCGCCACCACAGCCATCATGCACAACTAGCCTTCCCGCGGGTTGTTCAACGTTTTGCTCTACTGGCGGATTTACGACTGTCATCCGCTGCAGCATCTGCTGAAGAATTTGCATCTGCTGTTCCTGTCGTTGTTCCTGTCGATCTTGACGCTCAATGAGTCACTGCATCTCCTGCTCGCGATCTGCTCGGTTGCTGCGCAATTCTTCCAAAATCGCTGCTATGGTTGGATCAACTCCTGACATCGTAGATCTCGGCTCTGATACCAATTGACGCAAAACGGAAACAATGAAGGGGATGATAGAACCTCAAATGCAATCAACTTCACTCGAAAGTCTTTTATAGGAAAGGGCGAATCAAGAATAAAATGACAATATTCTTGAGACACTATGATAATCGAATTTTATTGAATGAGAAAACTCAAATAGTCGAAAAAACAAAGTCTGCAGAAAAAACAAACAAAAACGGCAATAAATAAACCCTAAACCGAAAATATGAAAAATTACAAAAAAGACCCCAAAAGTTTTAAAAGGCCCAAAAGTCCACCCAGATGATCCCGGATGGCCAACAAATGGCCTTAGTCATGGCATAAGATGAGTATTACTCTCTGGACAGCCCCGGATCGGTCCGTCAAATTTGAGCCCATTCTGACACTCCCACAACTTTTCAGTTTTTATGTTTTGGCCCCAAAAACTTTTTCCGATCAACTCTGATTGCCTTGAAACTTCTCCTGCAGCCTCTTGGACATGCATGGGAACTCCTGAATATCTTCGTGGGCCAGTTCTAAGTCACTCTCGCATGTAAGAGTCGTAGTCCGCTGTGGTATATCAATTCAAACCCTTAGCAAGCCCAGTCTCATATCAAGCTGTCTGTGGTCCCTGTCTTTCTTTTTCCAGCTAGTCATTAGTTGGTCTAGAATCTCCTTCGTGCTGTCAGTAAGATTGAAATCCCTCACTCCGTTCAGAATAAAGTAATGTAATTCGGGACCTTTCTAGTCAAATAGTTCGTTTAGCAATAGTACTTCTTTCTAAGTAGTAGCCTGCCGTCTCTATGCAGCGAGTGGAATGCATAAGTCAAGCACGGACAAGGAACAAGTCAGGCTGCTCAAGTCAACCCTTATTTCCTAATCATTAAGCTTTGTCTGGCTACACCTACTAAGGTAGTACTTCAGGGAAGCAAATTTTTCCATTCCATAAAAACATTGGCTTGGTCTATTGGATGACTTATAGAAACGAGAGACTTCTTTCGCAAGAGTAGAGTCCTACAAAATCAATTTCCGAAAGCTCTTGGACAAGAGCAAGAGTGAGGACTGAGATCAGATTGTGCAATGGTGGACTCTTTGAAATTAGATTCCGAAGGAAGAGCTCCAGTAAAAAGATCTCTCTCTCAGGCTCTTCTTTCTCTTTTCTCTCTCTTATAATATATTCCTCCATCTTTTCCATTATTAGTTCAATCCTTTGCATTACATTCTTCAAGGTCTCCATATGTTCATCCTCCTCATGAAGAGTCTCATTTTCAACATCTTGCTTCCCTTGATTATGAGACTCTTGATTCTGCACTTTGTCACCTAGCTTGGTCTTCATTTCTTGCCCCTTGGGAATGGATTTCTCTTGATTTGAACAAGCTCCTTGCACCTTAGATGTTGAAAGAGGGCCATAAGTTGAGTTTTCATAAGACTTCCCATGTGTTATCTTCCTCTTCTTCAAATGTCTTTCAACTTCAATGGCCATGTGAACCATATCTTCATGATAGTCATAGTAGTATGGCTCAACTAATTCCCAAATATCTTGATTCGAGCCATTGAGAAATCTAGTCACTTTGTCTTCTTCATACTCCACTATGTTAGCTCCCTTCAATGCATTTTTCAACTCTTCATGGTACTCTTTCACACTTGGATCCTTGAGTAACAACCATGTAGTAGAGCTTTGGTGCATATCTTTCTCTCATATATTTCCTCAATCCTTCCC
>JAOXNR010054029.1:0-13201 GCA_028571225.1 Parsonsia alboflavescens | reverse complement strand
GTCAGAAAGTTGAATCCAAACAAAAAATCAGAAAGCAATAAACTTTACCCAAATCCATAACCCCCAGTTACCCATAACCCCTAGTTACCCATAATCCTCAGTTCCCCATAATCCCAACAAGAAAGAGAAGCAAAACACAAATATAATTTTTTTTTTTTAAAAAAAGAGCTCGGTAAAAACATATTGGAGTACAGCTCACCTTATTTTGAGCTTCTTAGATCTTCTCGGGTGTTCCATTGCACAAGACTGATTTAATTTGTGCCCGATCGAGGGAAGCTTCGGAGTTCAAAGTCTAGGGTTTTCGGTGCCAAAATCTCGGTCTTTGGCTACACCTCTCGTCAAAATGTTCGACCAATCGGGTACCGTCTCGAAGAAAACTCAAAATCTTACCACTGCAAATCTGAGAAGCCATCTACAGGGAGCTCTGCAACAAGGTGAGAAAGCCGCCTGTGAAACCCGAAGGGGTTCAACTCCTTTTGATTTTTGGGATCAAATGAAAAACGGCGTCGTTTTGGGAGGGATTCAGCTAATCCCAAAACGACGTCGTTTCAATACTCCCTCCCAAGCAGTCTGAATCCTTCTGTCATGTTCGTTAACGACGCCCATTTTATCCTAGGTGCTGGGGCCTATAGTAGTCCTTCTGTCTCTCTCTCTCTCTCTCTCTATATATATATATATATATATATATATATATATTTATATTAATTATATATATCTTTAAAATTCTCAAAATTTCATTGCATTGGATGGAAATAAAACTAAGGATCGTATTCATTGTATTGCGTTCCAAAAAAATTATTTATTTATAACTATTTCTCATTTATAAACTTTTAAATTCAACAATTGTTAATTGGTATAATTTTTAATTTATCAAAATCTTTAAATTAAAGAACCTTTCATGCTTAGTCACAACATTAGGGCATTTTTGTTGCTTTCTTGATTCGAAAGCATGACCTCTCTATCATAGATGAGACCTAGGTACCACTTGAATAAGTCCTGTTTGTCATCTACATTTCTCTATGGATGTATTGAAGTCGTGGACATTGTATATTCATTTCACTAGGAGTGTTTAAGGGTGAAGTTGATTCTAAAATTTTGATTGTTGACAAAATTCAAAGAGGTGGTGATGCAAGAACCATATCGAAAAAAGACTAAACAGAAAGAAAAACTAAAAATTTTATGAAAACTATCTAGTTTTCTGTTTAACGACAAAAGTCGTCAATTATCAAATTCAACAAGCTATTCGAAACTGGAAGAAAAACGAAATTAAATAGCCTAATTCTAACCCTAAACCTAATTGGAAACAAAAAACAATGAAATTACAAAAATACCCTTTAAACATAAAAAAGGCCAAAAGTCCATCAAGACGATCCCATATGGCCGTAAAACATCTTACCTCATGGCAAAGCGATGACTATTGCTCGTTGGGCCGTTCCCAGTCGTCCAGTCAAATTTGAGCCCTTTTCGAGCTCGGACAAGTGGCTCAAGAATAATGCCCTGGCATCATTATCCCCAGCAAGGAAAATATTCGCCCTCGAATTTGACTCTTCTTCACTAGCTGCATCAACCGCTAAATCTTCCTCATCCTTGGACCAGAAAGGTGATAAGTTAACAACATTGAAAGTACTTGACACATTGTACTTGTCTGGCAAATCTATCTTGTAGGCATTGTCGTTAATTCACTCCAACACCTTGAATGACACATCGGTGTGCGGCTGTAATTTACCAAATCTGCCTGTCGAAAACCTTTCCTTCCTGAGTCAAATCTAAACGTACATAACCTTCTTCCATTGCCTGTAGACCCGTTGCTTATATTGTGAGTTCTGTTGATTAATTTGATCATGGACCTGGGCATGCAGCTCCTTGATCTGCCCACATGCTCCTTCGCATCCGAACTGAACTGATTATGAATTGGGAGTGGATTAAGGTCCAATGGGGTAGTTGGATTGTGCCCGAAAACAATCTCAAAGGGACTTCTCCCTATCGTCCGATTCACCGAACGGTAATATGCAAATTCAGCTTGAGGCAGCACTAAATCCCATTATTGTGGATTGTCTCCCAGTACACTATGTAACAGATTACCTAAGCTTCTATTTTCCACTTCCGTCTATCCATCTATCTGAGGATGGTGAGAAGAACTAAACTGCAACTTGGTGCCCAAATACTGCCAAAGAGTGCACCAAAAGTGACTAACAAACTTTACATCTCGATTGGATGTGATTGACCTAGGAACTCCATGTAGTTTGACAATCTCTTCTAAAAACAATCTAGCCACTTGTGAAGCATCTAACATTTTGTTGCATGGAACAAAATGTGCCATCTTCGAAAATCTATCAACCACTAACATAATCGAATCATTATTCCTCAGTGTCCTTGGCAGTCCTAAAACGAAATCCACACTGACATCGTCCCAAGGTACCACTGGTCCAGGTAATGGTAAATACAATCCCGCATTGCTACCCTTGGTTTTAGCAATATGACAGATCTTACATCTCTTAACACAACGAATCAAGTCTCGCTCCATCCTAGGCAAAAAAAAAAAAAAAAAGCTCAAGCATCAACACCAACGTTTTGTCAATCCCAAAAGGTCCTGCTAATCCTTCGGCATGACATTCATCAATAATTGCCCCCCTCAACGAACAATCAGGAACATACAACCGATTTCCCCGGAAAAAAAAATCTGCCCTAAATCATAAACAATTGCTGCGGCCCTGTTTGACACTTCTCCCAAACGCCCCTGAACTATGAATCATCCCTATACAAATCAGAAAACCGTATCGAATCCTAATACTTGGATTTGAATCGTGCTCAACAAGGCATGTCTCTTATTCAGCGCATTTGCCACCCTATTTAATACTCCTGCCTTGTGTTAAATGGAAAAACTGAAAGCTTGCAGAAACTCTATCCACTTTGCTTGCCTCGCATTCAACTTGTGTTGTCCATTTATAAATTTCAGGGCCTCATGATCCGAGAACAAAACAAACTGCTCGGAAACAAGATAATGCCTCCAATGTTCCAGACTCCTCACAATCACGTAAATTCCTTATCATAAGTTGAGTAGCACTGCTTTGCCTCATTAAGCTTCTCACTAAAGAAAGCTATAGGTCTACCTTGTTGAATCAACACTCCTCCAATACCCACTTCTGAAGCATCACAATGCACTACGCAAATTTCAGAAAAGTTAGGTAAAACTAAGATAGGAGCATTGGTTACCTTTTGCTTTAGCAATCAAAAAGCTGCATCTGCCTCGACAGTCCATACAATCAGCTCCTCTTCAAACAATCAGTCAATGGCGTAATAAAAGAGTTGAAACCCCGAATAAACCTGTGGTAGAAAGACACCAATCCATGGAAGTTGCGGACATCAAACATCGATTTCGGCATCTCCCAATTCAGAATAGCTTCCACCTTTGCCGAATCCATCCGAATACCATTGCCTGACACAACATAACCCAAGAATGTCACATGATTAGTCAAAAAGTGACACTTTTCACAATAGCATACAACTTCTGCTTCCTTAACGCCTGAAATACCTCCCTTAGGTGCTGTAAATGCTGCTCAACTGAGGTACTAAAAATTAGAATGTCGTCGAAGTACACCACCACAAATTGCCTAAACACCTAATTCATTAGCCTTATAAAGGTACTGGGCGTTTTCGACAGTTTGAAAGGCATGACCATCCATTCGTATAGCCCATCTCGAGTCTTAAACCTAGTCTTCCACTCATCCCCTGGTCGTACCCAAATCTGGTGGTATCCGCTTCTCAAATTTATCTTCGAAAAGACAGATACCCCTTGTAACTGATCAATCAAATCACCAAAGTGGGGAATTGGAAACCTGTACCTGATGGTTATCTTGTTCACCGCCCTACTGTCAATGCACATTCCTCACAAACCATCTTTCTTGGGCACTAATAAAGCTGGCACTGCACATGGACTCATACTTTCACGAACAACCCCTTTTTCCATCAATTCGTGCACCTATCCTTATAACTCATGCTGTTTAGGATTCATACAATAGGCTCCCTTATGAGGAATGATAGCACCACACACGAAATCTAAACAGTGCTTTATGTCCCTCATAGGTGGCAATCCTGAAGGCATCTCTTCTGGAATCACATCAGCAAATTCCCGCTGCAATGGAATAATCTGCTTGGGAAACTCAGAATGTTCTTGGTTTTGCTCCAAAACAACCGAGGAAAAAATTTTCATCGCCTTAATTGTTTCCTCGCGAAAATCTACCTTGGACAACAAAACCTTTGCCGCCTCCTTCCTCAAATCCGAAGGACCTAACATAATGCTCTCGCCCTCCTTACGGAATGTGTATGTGTTCCGAAATCCGTTATGCTTCGTTCGTCGGTCATACTGCCACAGCCTTCCTAATTGTATGTGATAAGCATCCATAGGAACAAAGTCACACCATACCTCATCTGTGTACCTCTTCCCAATCGAAAACTGAACCCGGCATCGCATGTTGACTTTAACTTCATTACCCTTCTTTAGCCACGACAACTTGTAGGGCTGCGGGTGCTCAATTGTTTCTAAACCCAGTTTTTCTACCATCGTCATAGAGACCACATTCTCACCACCACCACCATCAATAATCATGTTACAATCCTTTCCCCTGGCAGTACATCGAGTATGGAAGATGCTATGCTGCAACCAAGAATCGTCTTCTGCCGCCACACTTAGCACACGTCAAATCATTAGAGATTCTCCCGAATCAGCATATACAACGTCCTCCTCATTCTGTGCGTCATCAGGTTCCTCCTCATACTCAGCAAATACTTGCTCAAGGACCTCCTCGCTGAGTGTCACGAACTGCCTGTTTGGGCAGTCTGCAACAAAGTGCCCAATACCCTGACATTTAAAACATCGCCTGGCTATTACCGTCGTCGTCTCTTTGCCAGTTCCGTTGGGTTATTTTTCCTTAGCTATTACCCTTGCTTTCTTTACTCTCAGTCGCTGTCGCCGCTGATGAAGAGGATTGTCTGCTAGGTTTGAACTGAAATCTATTCAGAAACCTAGATCCCGAACCACTGCTCTTCCATCTATACTACCCCTTTGACTTACAGGGCCAATCTGCAAACATCTTCATACATCCAGTATTGCTGCAGTTGAACCACATCAGCAATTTCGACCTTCTAGCCCACCAAAAATCAAGCCAGTGTCTACTCATCTTCTTCGGCAACGTTACACCTCATGCGCAAACAATCAAATTCTGTGATGTACTGCTCCACCGACAAATCACACTGCCTGACAGTATGATAGTCGATGAACGCCTCTTGTCTGTAGTAAGTACGTAGAAACTTTTTCCGCAGCAATTTCTTCATCTTGTCCCAAGTAGAAATTTTTGACTGTCCCTCTCTTGCACATTGCTTCTTAACATGCTCCCACCAAATTGAAGCATGTTTTCTCAGTTTAATCTCAACTAACTTAACCTTCTGCTCCTCAATCAAATCCCGAATATCAAAAATCCGCTCAATAGTGTGTAACCAATCTATAAATTCATCAGGATGCTCCTTACCTTCAAAATTGGGAATCTCGATTTTCATGTTGAAATTCTGGAAAGAAGGTTGTTGCATTCCAGGTCATTCCGGTCGATTGCGTCTTCGGTTCAATGCCCCAAACGGGGTTGACATCGTCTCACTCATCTTCGGACTGAACATCTAAGCTAGCCTTTGCCAGTTGCCACTCCAAATCTTGGATCCACCTTCTTTGCTTTGCATTTTCGTTTTCGATCTCCTGTAGGTCTCGTTGACCCTGGTGTTCGTCTTCCTCAGGAACGACTCCATATCCCCTTCCAGTACGATGCCATCCACAACCACCAACAATATTCTGTTTTGTCATTGGTGAAAGCAACCCAGTGCTCTGATACCAACTGATGCAAGAACAATATCGAAAAAAGGCTAAACATAAAGAAAAGTTGGAAATTTTACGAAAACTCTCTTTTTTTCTGTTTAACGACAAAAGTCAGAAATTATCAAATTCAACAAGTTGTTCGAAACTAGAAGAAAAATGAAATTAAATAGCCTAATTCTAACCCTAAACCTAATTGGAAACCAAAAAATAATGAAAATACCCCTAAAAACAATGAAATAACGATAATACCCCTCAAACATAAAAAGGATCAAAAGTCCATCAAGCCGATCCCGAATGGCCGAAAAACGTCTTACAACATTGCTAAGCAATGACTGTTGCTCGTTGGGCCATTCCCAATCGCTTTTTCAAATTTGAGCACATTTCTAGCTCAAACCAATGCATTGGGAATAGTGCCCCGACATCAGGTGGTAATTGTGATGTTGGGGTTAATGTTTATGATGTTGACATCATTGCTATAATGGTGCAAATGTAGATGTTAATGGTGATAGTTACATTGGTGTTGATGATTATGTCAGGGATGATTTTTTTGATATAGATAACATTGTCGAACAGGATGAACCTGAGACTTCTGCACATCAATATAATGAACTTGATAAGTCTGGACATCATCTTAGTGAAGCTGATGATTTTGACAACTTGATAAGGATCAAGGAGCTACCTTGGCATTGGTGGAGCTATCATGGAAGTCATCAACAAATGAATGCATTAAAGATGAAGTTCATGGAGTTGAACATGAAGTTTTTGGAAGAAAACATGCTTACATGTACTTGCATTTCCAGAATGAGAGAACTTTGATGCTAAGGAATGAAGCCATGTACAACAACTTGTATTTCAAATACAAGCATGAAGCTTCAAGAATGAAGAATGTTTTGGATGAAATTGCTCAAATATGGAAGAACTTGAAGCTTCTTTTGGAGTTGTTCTTACACATGCACGGAGATTTGCATACAAGGATTTATAATTCAAGTATAGGCTTAAAAAGGAGTGAAGATGGTTTGAATAATATATCATGAAACACAAAAATCAAGCCACAACAAGCCAACAAAAAAGGACCAAAGAAGGCCAAGGAAAACAAGCCAAAATGGAATGGTGAACAGTGGCTATTCGATCCTCCATTCGGTGGCATGTTCGGCACCGGACAGAAGAGAAGACAAGCTGGAGTTCTCACCCAAGGGCCATCCAGTGCTAGATTAGGTGCTCAAGCCAATGCCAGAAGCTTCCCTTGCTAGCACTACTTTGTTTGATTTGTATCCTATTTCTTCCTTTCCTTTTGTAATTTAATGGTTGTATTATGGGTAGTTAAGTACATACACCCCTATCATGAATTATTTAGGTCATTTTATGTTCTTGGAGTATTAATACTCCTTAGTCTTGTTATTAGAAAACAACCTACAAACATATAATCTCTTTTGAGTGATGCGTTTTAAAGATCATACATTATCTTTCATGAGTGTTTTTGAGAGTTCCTCTTACGGTTTTTATGCCAGTTCATTTGGGGCATTCAATCACTTTGGGGTGAGGTATTGAATTGTCTACCAAATGAAGAGATTGGTTGTTGTTGAATCACCAACAGAAGGTCAATCTAATTACCCTTGAACCTTTGATGTGTCCTTCTTTTCCTTTGATTGATTTTTTAATATATGAACCCTAAAAATCTTCATCCATCAAGAATCACATCATTAAATCAAGTGAAATGAATTTTAAATCTATAATATGAATTTACTTTTATTGAATTATAAATATTATTGTCATTGGTCTTTTAAAAGGAATTGATAAAAATATACTAAGAATCGAAGTTAAATATAATATATATAATAGATGGAAACAAAAAGTTTAATATCTCCTCAATTAATGTATTTGTATGGATCTAACTTTCTTTATTGTAACATTGTCTTAATTTCTAAGTCATGATGATTCATAATGAAAAGTTTAAAATAGCATTTCAAATAATAATAATAAAAAAGAATGTTAATGTCATATAAACTGTTTATATAATACAACGTTAAATCTATATTTTTTCAAAAAATTATATTACTTGACAATATTAGATATTATACCTATTAGTAAAAGAATTAAAGATAAATCTATGTTTAAAAAACAAATTATATTACTTGACAGTAGTAGAGATTATACCTATTAGTATAAGAATTAAAGATAAATCTATGTTTAAAAAACAAATTATATTACTTGACAATATTAGAGATTATACATACCAGTATAGAATTAAAGATATATATATACATACAGGATTGCTATAAAACGCAACTGCTGGAGCGCAACTGGAGTGCAACGGCCAAAACGACGTCGTTTCGGCAGCAAAATTAGTGGGTCTGAAGGATACATCCATTTATTTCACTGTCAAAACGATGTCGTTTTGGCAGTTGCACTCCAGTTGCGCTCCAGCAGTTTTGTTATAGCAATCCTATAAATATATATATATATACATATATATATATATATATATATGAATAGATATATTATAGATATAATTAAATAAGATTTTAAAATATAATTTTTTGTTTTTGTTTTATAACAGTCTACAAATTCATGTGCTTTTAGAATTAAAATTGATTAAAAATAATGTATTATTAATATAAATCATATAGCCATCAATCCCCATTACAATCCCTACTACTTGTAGTAGTGTGCTCAGCCACTACTTATAATGGTTTAGGGTAATGGGATGATAAGGAATTGGAGAGAACAGTTTCACAAGGGATAAGACACTTTTTGAAAAAATAGAAATAAAAGGACTAAAAGAACACGTGTCTAGTCATATCACCCATCCTTTTAGTTTGAAAAGGATCAAATTTTAGGAAAAATTGAAGACTTCCCCTTAATCGAGCCAAGAGCCTGAGAGCTTCCTTGCTAAGGCTCCAACTCCTTGTAATCTAGTCATCAGTCAGTCTATCTTTGGTAGTCCCATCCTCTTCAAGCACTCATCGGTCCGTTGCAGAAGATTGGGTCAAGCTGGACAACCCCCCGGAATTGCAACTCTTGGAGGATGAATTAATTTGGTTTTTAGCCTTGGGAAAGCTTTGCAGTGAGTTTTGGTCAATAATTTTACTTTGGTGAGTTCTATTTTTGTCTAATTTCTACTTTCTTTTTGTTCGACCAAGGTTCTAATGTAGTCACATTTGAGCAAGAAAACTAGTCTTGTGATTGTAACATTTTTTGTTCAAGTGTCTAAGTGACATTATAGCATTGATAAATTCCAATTTGTGTCCTACCTTTTGATTAGTTCAATTTTATGGCCCTAATTCTAGTGTGAAAATCTATGAGACGCTTGAATTAGCTTTGTGAACTAGAAAGCATAGTTTTAAGATACTTGGCATCCATAATGTAGATAGCTAAATTCATTCCAATGCTTTATTTTTTATAATGGTTATGCTAAGTTTTTGGTACTTTCTGGATCCAAGCACCTTAGGTATTCCAAGGACTTTGCCGGGAAGAGGAGAAGGGCTTAAGTTTGCTATCAAGGTTAGTTGATAAGGAATTGGAAACAGGTGTTTCGAATTAAAATTAGCTTCAACTTCATGTGTGGATGTTTTTTTGTACTGGGAATTATGTGACGTGATGGCACTTTAGAGAAGATATGTTACTGATTTTATTAAGTACGAGATTGATATAGTATAAGTAAATTTTGTTAAGGTAATAGATTGCCACAATGCTTAAGTTTAGTTAAAATTCCTTTAATGACAAAAAAGATATTCTAGAATCTTTTGTATAATGATGCATTGATTGTATTACCTGAATAATCATACTAGGAATGATAGAAAGGTTGCGGATTGATCTAATAGAATGAGATAATATATGAGGCAAATAGGGATTTATTTTGCTGAGGTAATTACTTTTATAGTATGGGATAATTATTAAACTTTTGATGCTAACTTGATTGTCTGAGAGCATTCTTGCATTTTGAAATTTTAATCACTTTTACAAAAAATGAAACTACCTCCTCAATTTTGTATCAAAAAAAAAAAAAAAAAACCACTATTTGCTTTATTTATGAGTAACATTAATGAGTTAGGAATAAATGAGTATGAGTGAAGAATAGTGGAAATACATAAGCACCAACAGGGACATGGAACTTTGATTATGGAATGAATACATGTACTTTGATTATAGAACCTCGTCTTTTGGATCCTTTTTTACTATTATTTTAGATCTTGTGTTTCAAAATTTCACTTTTGCAGAATATCATTTGAAGAAAAAGAAATCATGTCAAGCATAATAGAAACTAATTCTGTTATGTACGAGGAGGCAAGTGATTTTAATAGTGATGTTGGAGGGGATGATGGTGTAGATAGGCCTCAAGGACTGACTGGTGGTCATTATATTTTGATAGTTAACAACTTGGAGACTGATTAATCTTTTTTTACAATCAAGCTATTCATACACAAATGTACATCTATTTCAGTAGAAGCAGTTACATTCTTGAGCAAACCATTAGTTCCATATACAAGTGGAGTCATTGTCTTGATCTTTGAAGCAGAGCTTGGGAAGATATTCAAATTCTTGAATAACCCTGAACATCTCATTGTATCTGCAAGGGGAAGATACTGTCACATTTTTCTTCTTTGTAAATGAAGTATTAGCAAGTTTGAAAATCATTTGTTTTCTTTTAATAATTTGTTTGGTAATTATTGATTAGGGATTGCAAGATTTCGTTTTTACTTTTCTTAGGTTATGAAGCTGGAAGTTTTCTTTTTATTTCCACTTCATGCAGGCCATGGATCATAACTTAGAAGATGTTGTGGCATGGAGCATTTGCTGCTTCAAGACTCTCTACTATTATGAGTCCTTTTCTCTTTACTTACACTCCAAAAGTATGTTAATTATTTCTTTGAATTAAAAAAAAAAATGACAAGAAAGTAAACTCATTACAATTTACAAATAAATATCTGTAAGTTCCATTCCTTCACCTTATTAATATTTGCATAACTAATATTTCACCTTGTAGGACGAGTCTCGATGAAGCAACACGAACAAAGGAGAACTAAAAGTGGTGCACCTGGAAATTAGAGCGTACAAGAGAGCAATGCAGTTAAGAGAATTGTTTACAGAGTTTGCAGATCACCTAACTAGGATCCACAAGAAGTTAACGTTGAAGAGGCTAAAGTTTTGTAGTCATCTCAATGAATATCTCTCTCTGGGTAATGTTGCAAATAAATGCATATTCATAAGACATTAGTTTTTCGGTTTTTTTAAGTAAAGGTAATGACTTAATGAAGACTTACCTTATACGGTTTGAAAAGGAGGATGGGATTACGTAGTTGCTAGGGGGAGAAGGTTTTATACTTTCTCTGGATGTCCAACGCTAAGTATTGTCTTTTATTTTCTTTGGAAACTGAAATCCCAGTCTCTCAAATAACCATCTACTTGTGTTGATATTGAGAGTTCATTTTTATCTGTGAATTGTTGAAATTATATAGTTTGAATGTGGTTTCTCTTATTCAATCTACAAAACTTTTACAATGTAGACTTCTATTTTCTTTGTAGGATAACCCATGAATTAAAAATCATAATTATTAGATATTTTCTAAAGAGAAAAACTTGTCTTCTAAATTGAAATCGTCCTTTGCCATTAGCCTTGCACGACTTTAGTAAATTGATCATGTCTTGTTGTAGACAACTCCAAATTATGAACTGTTTGTTGCATATTACACAATAATTATAGGACTTGAATAATTCTAGAAGGATACAATATAGTCTTCAAAGTTGACTAATAATAAGGTTTTTGTTAGTTAGCTTTGCTCAATCTTAATAAATTGATCATATCTTGTTGTAGACAACTCCAAATTATGAACCATTTATTGCATATTAAACCGTAATCATAGGACTTTAATATAAATAAATAAATAAATAAATAAATAAATATATATATATATATATATATTTATTATCACTTGAATCATTCTATAATGATACAGTTTATTCTTCAAAGTTGGCTAATAATAAGGTTTTGTCGGTCAGCTTTGCACTACTTTAGTAAATTGATCATATCTTGTTGTAGACAACTCCAAATTATAAACCTTTTGTTTCATATTAAACTAGAATCATAGGGCTTTCAATAAATAAATAAATAAATAAACATCATCACCTGAATCATTATAGGATTGTACTGTTTGGTCTTCAAAGTTGGCCAATAATACAATTTTGTTAGGCCACCTTGTGCAACTTTATTAACTTGATCATATCTTGTTGATTCTTTTCTTTATGTACCTTATTCTCTTTTAATAATTGTAGTTATACATAATACATGATTCTATTCAAACTTTTGTTTATGCAATGCATATCTATAGGCTTCAGAAGTCTTTTCTTCTATTAATATTGAATTTTTTTTAACTTCATGAATCTTGTCAGTCTAATATTTTAAGTTACATATCATTGACTTCTGAGGTTCTTTTCTATGTTTGTTTGACATATTTTTAAGTTGGTCTTCTTTAATTGGTATGTCTTGGATTCTCTTTTGTTTCAACTTCATGCATCTTATTTGTCTTCTTTCTTTATTTCAATTCTCGCTATTGAATAACAAATTTTTATATTAATGAGGTTTTGAGGTTGGAAAAATATATGCAACTTTTGATTTGTGACTATTATAACTATTTATATGATTTAAGATATTTTCTTAGACTTTTAAGGTTTTATACGAGTCTTTATTAACGTCATTATCTTTATGTTTTTAAATATAAGGATTTAAGAAAGTGCCAGGGATTTTGGGTCGTCCAAGCTATTATGAAACTTCATATTTGCTATTTTTCCATTTTTTATCTGGATTTGGTACATATTTTAGAATTGTAGAAGTAATGGATGAATATTTAACTTATACATAGGCGCATTTTACTTTTATTTGTGTTATGTGATTTTCTGATTAAGTATTTTGTATGGTTACTTTGAATCTTGTTTTGGAACACACATACATACACACACATGCACCACACGTGTATATATATTTATATATAGAAGAAGATGACGAGGATCTTCTTTGTTTTTCAGATGACTGATGACATCAGCCCTACCGTGATGACTTCAGCCATGACGTCCATCCTCAAATCATTGCAGATACTGTAGCAGTACTACTGTAGCACTTTTACTGTATCACTTTTGCTTTTTACTGTACACCCCCACTTTTATTTCCTATTTATAGGCTCCCATTTTCCCAATCAGAGGATCATCCTTTCAGAACACATTTTAGAGAGAAAACACCCCTCTAGAGTGAGAAAGTCTGATCTTCCATATTCCTCTCCTGTTCCCACTGTTCCGATCTATCCCCTTCCGGTTAGATCCCTGTAACTGTTTATTTTCAATAATATTTAT
>JAOXNR010054027.1:0-13202 GCA_028571225.1 Parsonsia alboflavescens | reverse complement strand
CTGAAGAAGATACTAAAACGTTTTGGCATGAATGAGAAGTCAAAACCAGTTAGTACATCACTTGCTCCTCATTTCAAACTTAGTGCATCCGTGTCATCAAAGGATGATGCAGAACGGGAATACATGCTAAAAGTACCGAATGCAAGTGCTGTTGGTAGCTTGATGTATACAATGGTATGTATGAGGCCCGATATTTCACAGGCAGCTGTGGTTGTGAGCAGGTATATGCATGATCCTGGAAAAGAGTATTGGCAAGTTGTGAAATGGATTCTATGGTATATTCTAAACCCCGTAGATGTTGGTTGGTATTTCAACAAGACAGGCAAGATAGTCAATATATAGTTGGGTATTGTGATTCTGACTATGCTGGTCGATCAACTACTGGTTATGTGTTTACTCTTGTAAAAGGACCAGTCTGTTGGAATTCCACCTTACAGTCAACAGTTGCTTTGTCTACTGCAGAGGCAGAGTACATGGCAGTTACTGAGGCTGTGAAGGAGGGAATTTGGCTTCAAGGGTTGCTAGGTGAACTTGGATTGGAACGGAAGCACATCAAAGTGCATTGTGATAATCAAAGTGCTATCCATTTAACAAAGAACCAGGTTTATCATGCAAGGACGAAGCACATCAATGTCCGATACCATTTTGTACGGGAGATACTAGAAAAAGGTGGAGTCATAATCCAGAAGATTTGGACTACTGAGAATCCTGCTGATATGATGACAAAAGTGGTAACAGCGGTCAAGTTTAAACATTGTTTAGACTTGATCAATATTGTTACAAATTGCAAGATGGAACTTGCTGACACTACTGAAGTTGGATTTGTGAGAGAAGTATATGGAATTTTTGCCAAGGTGGAGATTTGTTGTTTCTTTGGCAAAAGTCTCACATTGTTTTGCTAAAGGAAAAATGGGAGGAGTTTTGGCTATAAAAGGACTCCTCCCCCTCCCTTTGTAATCATCCCATTAGCATCCCAAAAATTGTATCCTCTCCTATTTTTGGGCAATTTCTTCTCTCTTTGTAATATTTCTTCAATCAGAGAAATATTATTTTAGTAGTATCCGAGGACGTAGGCATAATTGGTTGAACCTCGTTACTTGTCTTAATAAATTCTATCTAAGGAGTGTGGTATTTAAGTGGACCGGTGTGTCCCTCCATGCTTTCCTAGGAGTTTACTTTGGGGTGGTTTTTTAGTACAATTGTTTTCACACTATTTACTTGTGCAATAAGGCAAAAGGTGAATTTGTTATTAGCAAAAATTAACCCGAATTCCACAACACATAGCTCAATTTCCTCTATTCCTGAAATTTACTTCTCCATTTGAATTTTCATGGCAAGTTGTCTACCATCTTTCTTGTCATAGATTGAGCACTCACCATCATCAAAGATAAGTTCATATCTATGCTCCAAAAGTTGTCTAAGACTCAATAGATTTTGATCTAAATCCGGTACAAGCAGGATATTATGTATGAATTTTGTACCTCTTTTATTCCACAACAATGGTTCCTAATCCTTGCGCTTGAACAACAACTCCATTTCCCATCTTTACTTGAGTTTTTATGGACTCATCCAAATCAAGAATTTGGATTTGTCTTTGGCCATGTGATTGCTACAACCGCTATCAAGGAACCAAACATCACAGTTGGTTTCTGTCACCATGTGACAAGCATAGAACAAGTTGCTTTCTTCATTCTTGTCTTCTGAAAAAAGGTGCTTGTTGGTTGTTCTTCAATCTAAAATCATTCTTATTATGATCAAAACGTTTGCGATTGAAACATTGTGGTTTTCCCGAGCGCCAGCAATCATTCTCCATATGATTATTCTTTCCACAAATGTTGCAAGACAGAATTTTCAGCATTGTTGGCCCTTTGGAAATTATTTCTTCCTCTTCCTTGAAAACCTCATCCTTGTCCTCGAAATTCTCTTCCTCTTCCATATCTTCCTCGACTTTGATTGTTGTTTATAGTATGCTCTCCTTTATTACTCTTGGGGTGGAATTTTGATTTTGATTGAAAAGCACTTTCAACAGAATTCTCACCATGCCTAGCAATCCTTCTTTATTGAGCTTTCAAGGATCCCATCACCTCTCGAACACTTGCTGGAGAAATATTTTTTGTTTCTTCAATTATGGAAACCAAAGAATCAAACTTTTGAGGCAAACTAACCGGAATTTTTTCAACAATTCGATCATGACCAATTTCCTCACCAAAGGTCTTCATCTCATTTACAATTTTGGTGATCTTTGTGTAATAATCTTGGACTTTATTTCCGCCATTCATCTTCAAATTTTCAAGATTTCTCCAAAGAATTTGGAGAGTAACATTCTTCACCTCACCATTCTCTTGAAACTCTTTTTGTAAAATTTACCATGCTTCTTTGGCATGATTTGCTCACACGATTCAAGCAAAGATATCAGTAGAAACTCCTTGCTGAATATTTGAGAGTGACTTGGCATCTTTTCTTCTGTGATCCTTTATTTGCTTCTCTTGTTGATTTGTGAGATTTTGGCGAGCTTTGGTTCTTAAAACCATCCTCAACATATTCCCATAGATCTTGAGATCTAAAAATATTTTTCATTTTAACACACCAATGATCATAATGATTACCAGAAAAAAATAGGGATTGGAGGTTTGTCATTGGTTTGACTAGACATGTTTTATATTAAAACCTGGCTGCTCTGATGTAATAGTAAATTAGGTAAATATTCAATCAAGAAGCTAAGAATTTTTGCAGAGAAGGGAGGACGTATATTTTTCAGATCTCTTCTTATTTTTTCTTGTTCAAATTACGTTTGGGAGTCTCAATTTATTAGCTAAGATTACAGAAATTTAAGCATCAATTCTAGAAATAACAAAAGTCTTTTTAGTTCCCAAACATCAATAAATATTCAAAGCTTGGACTAGTCAATATTTTGACTGTTCGCACATTACTCTAACATATTACATATTGAATAGTTGTCAGTCTGCATGCCACACCCATAATCATCCCGAAGCCGGGAAATTCTATTCTTTGCTCTTTTATGAACCACAGATAAATGAAAAAACTGGTGTTTTGTGGTCACCTTCCTGAAGCCATTTTGCTCGAGACTTTTGAAGACACTATACCAAAGAATAAGGTTGTATTGAACTATTATTCAAGTTCTAAATCAGTTAAGAAACTGACGGAGTGATTTTGAAGAGCTTTCTATATACTGGTGAGTCCTTGAAAAACATATTTTCTTCCTTACAAAAATGTTGTCAAACTTCTATTATTCCAAAGTTTAGCTCCTTGAACGAATTTTTGCATTGGTAATATAATCAACATTACTTTCACTCCACGCTGCAACCCCCACTTCATGAAACCTGTTACGCCCTGAACCCGAGTCAGATTTGGGATCTGAATGCTAAGTCCTTAGACATAACATAACAGAACTCGTGAGATTGTCTTCACGAATTCTAAGTCTCTATTATCATAATCCAATTAATAATAAGTAGAAACTAACTCATTTCAAACCAAACTCTAGTCGTTACAAAGTAATTAAATCTTCTCAAATTGTATGACAAAAACTATTAAAATTTCAAAGTATGAAATAAGCATTACAAAGCAAAAGTCAATAATGTTCAACTTAAGCATAAAAAAAATTATAAACCATTTCCAGAATTCAAAATCCTCTAGCTAATCCACTACCCTCTGAATCTACATTAGCTAACTCATGCATGAACTAAACGCCCAGTGAGTATAGGTACTTGAAAACTTAAGAATATAAGAACACATTTGATTCAAACTAAAACTTTCAAAGAGTTAATGTTATAAAAGCCGTTCAGAAGATATCAGATAGAAAGAATGTATCAAATTTAGATATCATAAACAATTTGCATATAGTCTAACCGGTTAGACAACTAATATCAACCTTAACTTTTTATTTTGCTACGATGGCCAGACAGACAAATTTGGACTTAATGACTATGCCCGTGTTCAAACAAAATATTTGGAACATGTTCCCCAAATAAACATCTATGATGCTTGGGCAATTATCACTCATCCTATATGAACTTGACATTTTACCAAACAAAAATACATAATTTTCTCCTTTGACAGTTATTGAAATATAGAAGACTTATTTAATGAACAAATTAGGATATATATAAATAATGAAAAATGAGTAGTTATTAAAATAAATTGAAATTAAATTTAAGTTAATGTGTTAATGTCTATTTCAGTCGTCATATAATCCATCGGAAGCTTTGGTTCTTAAAGTTTTTTTTTTTTACCGTTATAATCCCTAAACAATTTACGATAAGTCATTTTGATCCTTTTGATCGGATTCTTAAAATGAGAAGGGCATTATTGTCAATAACTATTCCTAAGGTAATTCTTTTTTTTTAATTTTACAAAAAACAGATCCGTGTCCAGGCTCAGATTCAGAGAAATCTTAGTGTCCAAGACGATAATCCTTGTAATCCAGTGGTTATATGATGTCGGGGCATTATTCTCGAGATACTGGTTTGAGCTCGGAATGGGTTCAAATTTGAGTGGGCGACTCGAAACGGGCTAACGAGCAAGACACACTGCTATGCTGTGATGCAAGGCCTTTTTTGACCATCCGAAGTTGTCTTGATAGAGTTTCAGATGTTTTTATGTTTTTAAGGGTATTTTCATAATTTATTAATTTTAGAGGTATTTTTGTAATTTCATTATTTTTAATTTCTGATTAGGTTTAGGTTTCGTTTAGGGTTTTAAATATTTTGTTTGTCTTAGTTTTCGGTAACTTTTGATTATTGATAATTTTTGACTTTGGTCGTTTTCTTGTAAACTAGAGAGTTTTCACAAATTTCTAGCTTTTCTTCCGTTTAGTCATTCTTTTCGATATTGTTCTTGCATCAGTTGGTATCAAAGCACAAGTAGCTTGAATCAATGGGTGAACAGATTCATGCTGATGGTCGAGGATGGCGTCGTGCTGGAAGGGACGTGGAGTCGTTCCTGAGGAAGACGAACCACCTCGATAACGAGACCTGCAGGAAATCAAAAATGAAAACACAAAACAAAGAAGGCGGATCCAGGACTTGGAGCGGCAACTAGCGGAGGTGTGGTTGGATGTTCAATCCGAGGCAGGGGTGGAATCAGAGATTGAATCTGAGGATCAGGAGGAAGATGTCAACCCGCGGCGTTGAACAGGGGGCGGCATAATTGACCAGAATGACATGGCTAACAACAATCTTCTGTCCAGAATTTTGACATGAAAATCGAGATTCCCGATTTTGAAGGTAGGGCACATCCTGATGAATTTATAGATTGATTACATACCGTTGAGTGAATTTTTGATCTTCGAGATTTGATGAAAGAAGAAAATATTAAGATTGTGGCCATTAAATTGCTAAAGCATGCTTCGATTTGGTGGGAGCATGCTAATTAGCAGCGAAAATTTTGACTTGGGAGAACATGAAGAAATTGCTTCGAAAAAAGTTACTACTGACTCACTATCGGCAAGAGGAGTTTATTGAATACCATTTTGTTAGGTAGCGAGAATTGTCAGTGGAGCAGTACATCGCGAAATTTGATC
Organism: Parsonsia alboflavescens; assembly: GCA_028571225.1. NCBI lineage: Eukaryota > Viridiplantae > Streptophyta > Magnoliopsida > Gentianales > Apocynaceae > Parsonsia > Parsonsia alboflavescens. Next base: position 7,663 of record JAOXNR010054027.1, on the reverse strand, counting down.
GGGTGCACATGAGGTGTGACGTCGCCGAAGAAGACGAGCAGACGGTGGCATGATTTTTGGCAGGTTTGAAGTTTGAGATTGCTGATATGGTTCAATTGTAGCAATATTGGACTTATGAAGATGTTTGCAGATTGGCCTTGAAGGTTGAGGGTAGCTTAGACAGAGGAGCAACGATTTGGGATCTAGGGTTCCGAATAGATTTCAGGACAACCCTAGCAGAAAATCCTCTTCAGCAGCGACTATAAGTAGAGGAGACAAGGGTAAGTTGGTAGTCAAGGATGGACATCATAGCGGAACTGGCAAAAAGGCGGCGGTGGTGGCTGCTAAGTGCTGTTTTAAATGTCAGGATATTGGACACTTTGTAGTAGATTGCCCAAATAGGCAATTTGTGACACTCAGCGAGGAGGTCCCTGAGCCAGTGTTTGACGAGCAAAAAGAGGAGCCTAATGACCCATAGAATGATGAGGATATTGTGTATGCTGATTCAGGAGAATCACTAGTGATTAGGCGAGTACTCAGTGGGGCTGCAGCCTGACATGAGTCATGGTTGTAGCATAATATCTTCCATACCGGATGTACTGTTAGAGGGAAGGTTTGCAAAATGATCATAGACGACGGTAGTTGCGAGAATGTGCTTTCCAGGACGATGGTAGAAAAATTGGGTTTGGAAACAATTGAACACCTGCAGCCCTACAAATTGTCGTGGTTGAAGAAGGGCAATAAGGTAAAAGTCAACAAACGGTGCCTGGTTCGATTTTCCATTGGGACAAAATATACAGATGAGGTCTGGTGTGATGTCGTTCCTATGGATGCTTGTGACATTAGGGAGGTCGTGGCAGTATGATAGAGGGCAACACATGACGGATTTTGAAACACGTATTCCTTCAGCAAAGATGGCGAGAATATCAAGCTGGGTTCACTCGGATTTGAGGAAGGAGACATCAAGGAATTTACTGTCCACAGTGGAATTTCGTGGGGAGAAGAGGAGGGTGACTAAAAATTTTGCATTGGTTGTTTTGGAACAAAATGCAGATCAGTCCAAGCTTCTTAAGCAGATTACTCCATTACTAGATCATTGTTAGTTTAGTTCAGGCGCTGAGGAACGTGCTAGACAGAGGAGCTGCATTCTCAAGATTGTACGCAGATTAAATGGCGGAAATTACAGCCTAAGCAGCGGATTGGTAAACATCGGAGAAAGGTTGTGTTCAAGGAAGGTGAGTTGGTTTGGATTCGACATCAAAAGGAGAGGTTTCGGGCAAGTAGATTTGGCACATTGTAGCTGCGTGCGGATGGGCCATTCAAGGTGTTGGAGCGGATTAATGACAATACCTACAAGATTGACTTGCCAGGCAACTACAGTGTGTCGGGTACTTTCAATGTTGCTGACTTGTCACTTTACCAGTTCGAGGATGAAGAAGATTTAGCCGTTGATGCAGTTGGCGAGGACGAGTCAGATTCGAGGGCGAATCTTTTCCGAGCCAGGGAGGATGATGTCGGGGCACTATTCTCGAGGCACTGGTTCGAGTTCAGAATGGGCTCAAATTTGACTTGGCGACTTGGAAAGGGCCGACAAGCAAGACACACAGCTATGCTATGATACAAGGCCTTTTTCGGCCATCCGAAATCATCTTGATAGAGTTTCGGACGTTTTTATGTTTTTAAGGATATTTTCATAATTTGTTATTTTTAGAGGTATTTTTATAATTTCATTGTTTTTAATTTCCGATTAGGTTTAGGTTTCGTTTAGGGATTTAAATATTTCGTTTGTCTTAGTTTTCGACAGTCTATTGATTATTGATAATTTTTTATTTTGGTCTTTTTTCTTGAAAACCAGAGAGTTTTTACAAATTTCTAACTTGTCTTATGTTTAGACATTCTTTTCGATATGTTCTTGCATCATTATATTTAAATGCTATTGAAAAAATTCTCCAATCTCGACCATCGTCTATGTGGCCGGAGGAAATGGGAAGTATGAGATTGCCCTGTCTTATTGCAATTCTGACAACCTCCGCCAGGTCATCGTCGTTTGGCCTTCAAAGACACCATTTTTGCAGGCCTATCTGAAAGCTACCGGTGGTCCATTTTTCCTCCCAGGGTACAACCGAGAAGGAAGTTCCTTCCGAGCTCGAGGAGTTAAAAGCTAGCCATAAGCATTGAGCACAAGACAAAGAAAAAGGCCGAGTTATAACTCCTTCCTCCCTTATCACCACCCTCTCATTCAAAGGCTTCAGAGCTTCCTCTGCTTTTGTATACTTGGATGGCAAAATGAATTTCATAGTCACCATCTTATTATTTCTCACCCCTTCACCGCCGCCACTTTTGGTCAATATTGGTGTAGTCATGTCTATCTTCTCAGAAGTTTTGGTGATCATGGGGGCCGTCATGGCAATTTTCTCAGGCTTTTCGTTCTGGGGATTTCCCAGTGCACCTATGTAGTTGGCTAGCAGAGTGAATCCACCATCCTTGTAACCTTTGAAATTTGTCGGATCGTATGTCGCCTCTGCAATTACAGATGGAGGATACCTGCTAATTTCGTAGTCAGTCATAGATTGAATAACCTCGAACTTGGGCATTTTTCCTAGAATCAACCCCATTTTCTGAACTGAACTTGCATAGAAATAAAGAGGTTCTTGTTGTTGAATTGAGGGATTTGCTATAGTTCGATATATGGACCTCAAATTTATAGGGAATGCTGAAGGGGAGGTAGCTAGACACGAGTGAAGATTCTCGATCCTTGCCTGAAGATTAAACGTGGGACATAGCTTTGGAAAGGGGTTTGAGGAAGCTGCCTAAATTGGGGTTTGTCAAAAAAGATTGGAAAGGTTTGGTTTGCTTCAACAATGACGATTGGACTCATGGAGAAGACAAACGATTACAATTTTTTTTTTTTTTTTTAAAATTGATAGTCAATAATGGTGTTTCAATATTACTCCTCATAAGTTGGTCTCGTTGACTTCAAATTCCGGTAATTTTTTTTAAGAATGACCAAAATGATCCATCGTAAATTGTTTAAGGATTATAAAAACTAAAAAAAAAAACTTTATGAACTAAAACTTTCAAAGGGTAAAGTTTGAGAATTGAATATTACAGTAACTTTTAAGTTAATATATTCACTAAAAACAATTATTCTGTCCAAAATTTCCTGTTATAATATGCCAAAGTAATTCATCAAAAATAAAGATTAAACAAAATCATAATAATAATAATAATAATAATAATAATAATAATAATAATAAACGGCATTAACAGTTAATTATACAAAAGCAAAAGGAAGTAAAAATTCAAAGTGGAAGGTTTATGCAATTTCTTGGTTTTTGTGCATTGAAAGAAGATCAGATCTACTACTGTATATGTTCTCAACGAAATGTCTTTTACATGTATATGTATATATATATTAGATTAGATTAAAAATTTTTTTTTTAAAAGGCAAAATGTTCTCCACGGAAATCTAAAATCTCCTATTTCTCAAAAGTTCCATACCAAAATTTCTCATACCAGTGATTCAAAATAATTAAAATTTGGACTAACTAGGAAAAAATTAGAAAATTCTTCAAATATATATCTAACGTAAATTTTACTCACAGTATAAATTTATTTTAAATCGAGAGTCCCTATACTCATAGTATAAAATAAAACTTCCTCGCAGTCTCCTCAGATCCCTAATTGCAAAATCCAAAACATTAATTAGAAAAACTGATTTCTTAAAAAAAAAAAGTAATAATAAAAATCAATCCCGGGACTCAAAGAAACACTTACCCTAATAGTTCAATCCTAGCAAGACTGAGCTAGCCGCTTCCTTTCTCGGTTCTTCCTCCAAACCATTGACGTAAATAACCATGGCCTCCCTAATGGGCTGTAGCCCAAAAGTCACTATACCGTCCACCCATGAAACAAAAGGTTTCATACTCGAAATTTAGTGTACCTTGGTAAAAAAGATCTGGATAACTTCTTCTCAACTCTTCCTCGAGTTCACAAGTAGCTTCTCATGGTGTATGATTAGAAAGAACACTGAACCTTAACATACGGAATTGTTCTTCTTCTCAAGAAATGATCTTTACGACCCACAATCCTCAAAGGAATTTCTTTATATGATAAGTCTTTTCGAACACTCAAAGATTCCATATTTAAAATATAGTTAACATCCGGAATGTATCTTCTAAATTGAGATATATAAAAAATATTGCGGACTCGAGACAAGGTTGGGGTAAAGCCAACCTATAAGCCAAATTTCCAACTAGATAAAAGATCTCGCACAGTCCAATGAATGTTCGAACTAATTTTCTACTTTGGCTGAAACAAATAAATAATTTATTTGTAGAAATATGAAGAAATACCTTTTCTCCAAATGTCTCCTTTTGTTATCTGCTCAACTCATCTGGCAATCCTAAGTTGCTTTCAATTTTTCTCGAATCAAAGGTACTCTCTCCAATTTAATTTGTATTAAGTATGGACATGTAACTCGCTTCTCTCCAACATCATCCCAACACAATGGTGATCTACACTTGCGTCCATAGACAACTTCTTAGGGAGCCAGCCCTACACTTGCTTGATAACTGTTGTTGTAAGAAAACTTTACAAGTGTCAAATAATCAACCCAACTACCTTTAAAATTCCATTACGCACAACTAAAAACATGACGAAACTTTTTACAAGATCATAAGATTGTCGCAAATGATCATTTATATCACAGTCTGTCATATGCATATGCACTTACATACAATATCTTAGAAGTCGCCATATATATGACTAATTTTATATGACTGGCCGTAGCATATAACTAAGCACATACATTGACTTGTCGCAAATAATACACCGTACACGATGGGTCTCGAACCGTCATATATACGAAAACTATATATGGCCACATATTGCAAATAACTACGTACATACTATTGCTTGACCTCTTTAATGCATTATGTATGATGAGACCATTGTATTTACAAGTCATATAAAGAAACAAATTCTTTTTGAATTTATTTTTATATGAATTGAAAATCAAGTTGCATTCCACTATACTATTATTTACTTAAAAACTATTTCTCTACTTCTTGTTTTTTAAAATAATATAATTGAGTTTATTAATTTATATTTATTAAATATTTTTCTTTTAAAATGTATAGTGATTAAAACCATTAACTAAATTAAATTGAATTAATTTTGAATCAATACAAATTAAATTTATTGAATATGCTAGTCAAATTAGAATCTAGTGTTTATTTTATTTTATATTATTTAGGTCTAGACATATAAATATATAAAAATTTAAATTTACATTATAATAAATATTACGCAAACTCTTCAGGAGATATATATCACCGATGAAGATCATCCCGGAAAAATGAAAAAAGTTCCAAATAACCTAATGCATTGATCTGTACAAAATGAAAATGAATATCATTCATCAAACAATATCAATGACAGATCTAGAAAGTAGCCTGTAATATATGATTTTTTTATATATATAAAAGAAAAAATTAAACACTTGTTTTCAGACAAGTATTTTCTTAATTGTCATCCTTTCTTATTTTCATTATTTTCTCTCTTTTTTCCCCCCTTTTTTCATATTTTTCTGAAATTTGTTGAGTTTATATATGTATTACTAAAATCATATATATCTTTATACTTTATGACAAATAAAGAAATATAGAAAAATTATAACCCTTTTTCCTTTTGTTTTAGATTCCATGAGATGAAATTTGGCACTCACAAACATTTTTACTAATTTTTTTTTTTATCTATCTTGTGTTAATATTATTTTTCATAAGAGTTTATGGTTAAGTATATCATATTAAATAATACTCCCATCGTCCAGAATTAGTTAACTTGTACAAATTTTAAGAAAATTAGTTGATTTAGGTCATTTTACACATAACAATATAAATTTCTTAAGAAAATTTTAACGAATTTAGGAAATGAGACATTTATTTCCAAACAACTCAAAATGAAAACGTGGATATTTAATTACGAAGGGAGAGAGTATTAAATTTTTACTTGAATGTATTAAATACTAGTGTTTATTATAGCATTATATATGTTATTATAAAGCAATTATATTTAAATCTTAAAAAATTATCAAAAATTTTATGAAACGTCATTTTATTGCAAACAAGACTTCTAAACACTAAAAAAGATTTAATAACTAAACTAAAAAATATGATGGTAAAGAAAATGTAGGAGTAGGAATACATATATGTTGTGGATGGGTGTACATTTCTTTTCTTTGGCATAAAAGTTTGATTGGATTACAAAAGTCACTTAGAAGTTTTTTTAAAATATATTGTTTAACGCTTTTCACTTTCCTTCCATTTTCGATTTTGGTTTTTCATTCTCGCTCCATAGAGTATACTATCTAGGAGGGACAGACGGATGGGTTGGGTCAGGTTGAGAACCTTGGGATCTGATCCAGATGTTTACACGGACTGCATGTGGGCCGGTCCTAGGGCAAGCTGGAATTTTTTTTTAAATTTTTTTATTTTTAAATTGGTGGAGCCGAGGAGGGTGCGGGGCGGGGAGCCGATGCTAGATGAAGCGCCTCTGATCCCCGCAACTGGAACAATAACATTCAACTTTTTTGTTTTTTTTGTGTCCGTCATATTTTTAACTAATTGTTCACATACAAAGTTTTAAAAGTTGAAATTCAATTTTTTTTTAAAAAAATTATGTAACTAAGTGGCTTGAGTTGAATTTAGTAAAATGCATTAAAATTGGAAAATGGAAAAAAATACCTTGAATTTATTAATAACAAATTATTAAAAATACATTACAAAAGACTAAGTGAAGGACTTTTTTAATGTTTACTTAAACCTCCTTGGAAATCATTTAAACAAATTACAATGAAAATATACTAATGGCCATACACATCACTTGATGAACCTTCTTCTCCATTATCCCATTCTTCCTCTTCATTTGCCAACAAACTAGTCATAGTCATCCCTTGAGACCTACTTTCCCCTTCGATCCAATCGGAGGCACACATGAGAGTTTCCAAAGTGGTGGGCACCAATACACTTCTATCATCGTTGAGTACTTGACCACCTTCACTAAAGGCACTTTCCGATGCTAAGATTGAAACGGGTGGAGTCAAAACAACTCGTGGTAATCTTGCCAACGTAGGACAAGTGACTTCATTTAATTTCCACCTTCCAAAAATATCAAAATCCCCTGAGTCTTCATTACTTATCACTTGAGCGGCAATGTTGAAAATTGCCAACTCACTCAAACCGCTGCTTGAAGATGATGATGATGAACCTCCTCCCTTAGACCTTTTGTTGAGGGGCAAAACTGTTGACAAACCATCGAACCTTCCTCCTCAAGATGCACTACTCGATCTTGGTGGCTACAATGTTGTTCTTGATGATATTGTGGAAGATTGATTTGGATAGGATGAAAATGAGGCATCCAAATTTTCCTTCACATATGTCCTTAGTCTTTCTACCTTAACTGGCCATGAGAATCGGTCTTCATCGTAACCGGGATACAAGAAATGCAAGTCGTCAATGCTTAAAATCTTAAAACGAGGATCCATGCAAAAAGTAACACAATACAATAATTGTATGTCTTTATAATATTTGAAATATTTGTCTTCCATAGATTCTATCATTACACTATGTGTACCATGGTCAATAAATTTGGAAAAAGTATGATATATATATATATATATATA
>JAOXNR010054026.1:0-13203 GCA_028571225.1 Parsonsia alboflavescens | reverse complement strand
CAGATTATGAGTGACCTTGGGTTTGGATAGATGGATGTTGAAATTCCAGCCATAATTCAAGTGAATCACATCACATGGATCCACAAAAAAAGAAAATTCAGGTGCGGATAGCCCTGATTAAATGAGAATCCCTCACTCTGTGAAGTACGACTTTCCAACCTTGAATAATGAATCTGAATACGAAGCTCTCTTAGCAGGTCTAAGACTTATAAGAAGTACAAAAATTGCATGCCGAAATTGATTTACAAGTTATTGGTAGCTAGGTTGCTGGGGAATACGAAGCTAGAGAGGAGAACATGATTAAATATCTAAAATAAGTAAAAGGTATAACATCAAAACTTGAGCATTTCCTCATTGAGCAAATGCCCAAAGAGCAAAATGCAGAAGTAGACACACTATCTAAAGTCTACTAAGAGATAGCAGGGACAAAAGACGAGCTATTAGTGGTGCAGTGATATTCACATTGCATAAACCAAGAAGAGAACTTGGTTATATAGGATCTGGCAGATTAAAGGTACCCAGTCTACAAATTCCTGAAAGATGGCGACCTCCCACAAGATTCAAAAAAAGCTTGCCAAGTGTAGAAATAGGCACCTCACAACGTCCTAATGGCAGATGATAAGGTGTACAGAAGGTCATACACATGGTCAATACTCAAATCCTTGAGCAAGGGAGAAGGAGAGTATGTCATTGAAGAGGTACATAGTGGAATATGTGGATCGCACATAAGAGAAAAAACCATCTCCAAGAAAATACTAAGGATGGGGTATTATTGGCCTTTGATGGCTTCAGACATTGAGAAGGTCATACAAAAATGCACGAGCTACCAGTTGCATGGAAACAAGTCGCATATGTCGCCAATGAGGTATCAATCCATCAACATGTCGGTACCTTTTAACATATGGGGTATCGACATACTAGGACCCTTCCCAAAAGGTGTAGGGGGCATCCAATTCCTAATTGTTGCCATAGGGTGCTTCACTAGATGCGATGAAGCTGAGCCAATGACAACAATTTCATTGTGAAAAGTCCAGTCCTTGGTATGGAGGAACATCGTATGCAGGTTCAGGATTCCCGGAGCTATTATCACAGACAGTGGACGATAGTTCATCAGTGACCAATTTTAGACTTTCTATGAAAACTTGAATATTGAACAAAGGTTGACCTCTACAGCTTATCCCCAAGCGAATGGACTGGCTGACGTTACAAACATAACCATTTTGGAAGGTTTCAAGAAATGATGGAGATCAAGGAGCAGACATTGCATGGGATAATTCATGGAAGATCTCATATGAAGATGCTTATGAAAGAAAGGAGGTTAGGTACAAGAGCATGTATTTCAAATACAAGGTTGGAAGACCAAGAATGAAGAAAGACTTGTTGGAGATTGATATTAACAATGATTGGGAGTTCTTGTACAAAGATAAATATTTCAAGTATAAGCATGGAACTTTGAAGATGAAAGTAGCAAGGACGGTAGTGAAGTTAGACCCCGAAACATAATTTGAAGTTCATGACAAAATTGAAGAAGTTATGCTTGAAGATGATTGGCAAGTTGAAAACTTTGGCATGTATTGCAAGACTGAAATTGAATGAAAGATGTTGGAAATTGAAGATACACGGTTGGAAGGCTAAGAAGACACCAAATTTTAGAAATTTATGATGCTGAATTTTTGCTCTGTTTTGGCTGGAGCTTTCTGGCAAATGTGCTGAGACTATGCTAGACTTTGCAACAATTTTTTAGGAACAATCTTCAATGGCGGATGAAGCAAGGAAAGTGCTCAAGTTGTGGGTGATAGAAGACATCAAGGAGGAGTGAACAATCAAGGAAACAAGCCTTGGGAAGCACTGGAAGTCAGGTTGGGCAAGCTGGACATAATTGGCGAAATCTATAAATAATTTTCAAATTTAGGCCTTTGTTTTTACAGCTTTGTAATCTTGACTTTAGTTGGACTTTTCCACTTATTGTTAGTTGCTTTCTTTATCTTTTAAGCTAGCTTAATGTGGCAAATTAAGTCCTTAATCCTAATTGGGCCTGAGCCTATAAATAGTCCATCATTTGTATTGCATTAGATTAATTAACTCTACAAACACTTTTAAGCAAATTGAATGAATTCCTTATGGATTCAAGTTTCCAAAACCGAGATTTTATCTTAGGGCTCTTCTAGGGTTGTTAGTGAAACTTTAGGGATCTCAATGCTTGGCTAGGGTAATTGAGTTCAGTTGATGGGACTCAATCCATTAGATCATATTGGAAGACATTATGGTCAATGGCTCTGGCTTGAATCTCTTGCATGAAGTCTTGGATGAATCACAACTTGGGTGTTAGAAAATTTGTATTTGATGAATGACGAATTGCTTCCAAATTTGAGATCACATCAACTTTTGGTATCAGAGCATAGGTTTATTCATCAAAAGGTTTGCCTATCCTTTATCTGCTTTCTTGTTTAAGTGCTAAGATCATGTTATTTCTTTGAAATCTATATGCTCTTATTTATTTTTGTGTTTGTTCCTTACAATAATCCTAGTTTTCTTCTTGTGATCCTTTGTGGAATTGTGTCCTAGATCTGAAAATCAAGGCCAATTCAATTTGTTTGTTCAATCTACTTCTTCTCTATCTCAGCAAAATCAAAAAAAGGTTCAAAAAAAAGAACAAAGAGAAAAGAGAGATCAAAGATCTCAAAAGTTGAAAACCAGAAAATCTATCAAAAATAAAAAATTCTAGAAAAATTACAATGAGATTGGAATGCAGAATTCTATTGTTATGATGCTTAACTTGTTGGGAAGAGCTTGAGATATGATATACTACATTGAATTGACAATTCGCCAAGTTGAATTGTGAATCTAGGGCACTTGACCTGAATTTGCAGAAATTTTGGATCATAACTTCTTTGTCTTCAAGGTGTTTGCTAGATTGCCTTTCATCTATTTCTTATTGGATTCTAAGTGTTTGATTATTTGCATTATGTTCATTGACCATTTTCTTTCAAACTCTTATCTCTTTGAATCTTATAAGTTGGAAGATATGAACTACTTGTTTTGAGTTGTTGATGCTTGAGTTGATTGCCTTGTTAAGATATTGTCTACTCTTGAAGTTGCATTAAGAACTTAAAGAAGAGCTAAGAGAGGAAAAAGGCTAAGGGTTGAGCACATTCGAGTGAAGAAAAAGCTAATCTAAGAGTGATATACACAACTGGTGAGAGGTTATACACATTTTCTGCTTTGGCAAGTTGAATTGAGGATACATTATGTCAAAAGAAGTTGCGAGTGCATAATTGCTTCTAATGTGGGAAAGGACAATGCTGCCATGTCTTCTATAAATGAAGCCTTACAAAGGATGTCTTTGGAGCTGAGAACAATAAGAAAGGTAGAGCCAAGAAGAAGAGTTCTCCAACAACAGTTTGAAGAAGCTTTTGATGAAAAAGACGATGGCTAGGAACCACAACAAGAGAATGAGTGCCAAACTGAAATCACTCATAGTTACCTAGACCGAACTAAAATCACCAAGAGGAGGGCTAGGACCGAACTGCAATCAGGCTTGAGAAAGAGATTTGTGACAAACCACTTCTATGAAGATGAGAAATTAAGAACTCTTACTTAAGGCTCCAAGGGTGTAAAAGAATGTCATGGGGAGCTTGAAAGAACAATGAGAAAAGTCAATGAAAAAGAGAGTGAAGAGGCTAAGATGATTAGATTCTTCAAAGGCTTGAATAGGCAGATTGGTGAAATGCTTGAGAAATACAAATATTCATGTCTTTTGGAGATGGTATATCATGCCAAGCAATTTGAAAGATGCTTGAAGAGAAAAAAAATCCTCCTATGAACAATATAATAGGAATTCAAGCCATGAAACTCCTTCACCAACTCAAGTGCAAGGTGCTTTGTCGAAAGAAGGGGTGTCTAGTCCCAAGGAGCAAGAAGTAGAAGCTATCCATGGTGATTTATGTCTTCAAGAAATCGTTGGGAATAAGCAAGTCCAAGAACCCTATGAAGTGACAGAATAAGTTCCCATTGTGAAAAATGAGAGAGAAAAAGAACAAGAGATAATAGAAAAGGGAGAGCATCAGATTGAAAAGGATTTTGAGAGAGAACTTGAGATGATAAATGACATTGTGATTGAAAGGGAATTGAGTGTAGAAATGGAGAATCTCGTGAGGAAGAAAAGAAAAAGAAAGTGATTTGATCTTATGAACAAGGACATCTCAATACCCATTTCTAACGTTGACCACTCATTTTATAGTGTTCTTGTGCCAAAATTTCTAGGTTTTGAAGGCCTAAACAAGTTGAAGGAAGACAAGGACAAGAAGATGATTAGTGCTTTGTTAATGTGGTACACTCTTATATCTACGCTTGGTAATAGAATATTGAAATTTAAGCATGAAAACGTGAATTCTAAGGCTAAGTATGATTGTGGAATTGCTTGTGATGTTCATGAGCAAGTTGCTATTTGTGAATTTGGCATGATGATTCCTTGATTAGAGAAAGCATGTCTTCTATTTCTATGATTCTTTTGACAGCTTTTGTGGATTTTGAAGTTGTTAAGGAATCATGTGTGCAGAAATTTGAATGTAGAATAGAGAATGAAGCATGTGGAAGAAATTTGAATGTCTCTAAGCGCTTCTTGAATGATATGCTAGATCTTAAGCTTGTTAGGGAATTAATTGTGAAAAAGCATGCTTGTGAATATGTGCTTAATATTTCTAAACAAGTTATACATAATCAATTCGTCAAGCATACTAATTCTTTGATTAAAGATAAAGCTTGTTTATGCCTATGGAAGGTATTTTGCATGTTCTTGAGTATTCTAAGCATGATCAACTCTTTAGGTTGATGAATCTTAAGAGTCATGAAATTTCCTTTGAGAGTACCAATGGAAGTCCTAAGTCCTTAGATATCTATTTCAAAAAGCATGTTGTAGGACTACACATGAAAAAGAAATATATGATTGTGGGAGTATATTTGTTGAATTCTTGTGATAAGGTATATCAATATCTTGAAGAGAAATTGATCTTCATCGAAGGTGATAGACTTCATATTGATGAAATCTATATGCTATCTATGTGTTTAGTCTCTAATTGGCATATTAGGTTTGAACTATGTTTTGTACCATGAATAGATATACGAAGAGATTTCAGAGATCTTTGGCATATCCCCTATTTTTAGATAAGCATAATGATGTCTATTTTGATAATTTGATGAGATTTAGCATATGTGAAGAGTATCTACTTATTCCGTTTATACATGTACGTGCTATGTTATGGGATAACATACTAGATTTATTGTGCTTGAATGCAAGACTTAGAAAACCTATATTTCATGATTTATGGGGTCATAGACCAATGAGAATTATATCTTGTGCTTTAAATGATAGGACTTTGTTTCTTCGTTGTTCGAAGAGGCTTGTATTGTTATGGGGTTATGTCTTGTGCTTTAAATGATAGGACTTTATTTCTTCATTGTTCTAAGAGACTATGTTATGGGATAATATACTAGATATATTGTGTTTGAATGCAATACTTAGAAAACCTATATTTCATGATTTATGGGGTCATAGACCAATGAGAATTATGTCTCATGTTTTAAATGATAGGACTTTATTTCTTCTTGTCTATGATGCTTCATCTAATGAGCTTAATGAAGGTGAGAAGAAATACATATCTATCAAAGAAAGACCACCACCTTTAAAGAAGGGTCTGGTAAGACATTATCAAGTTGTAACATCCATGAAGGAGAACTTGGACTTAATTGTTAAGTATTCTTTTGATTCTTCAATCCATGTTAGTGATCATTCTCTTTTCACTGTAGATGAAGCCGATTCGAGGACGAATCCTTTCGAGGTGAGGGGGAATGATGGAGATCAAGGAGCATACATGGCATGGGCTAATTCATGGAAGATCTCATATGAAGATGGTTATGAAAGAAAGGAGGTTAGGTACAAGAGCCTGTATTTCAAATACCAGGTTGGAAGATCAAAGAATGAAGAAAGACTTGTTGCAGAATGAAGATGATATTAACACCGATTGGGAGTTCTTGACCAAAGATCAATATTTCAAGTATAAGCATGGAACTTTGAAGATGAAAGTAGCAAGGATGGTAGTGAAGGTAGACCCTGAAAAACAACTTGAAGTTCAAGACAAGATAGAAGAAGTTATACTTGAAGATGATTGGCAAGTTGAAGAACTTTGTAATGTATTGCAAGCCTGAAATTGAATGAACAAGGTAGGAAATTGAAGATACACGGCTGGAAGGCTAAGAAGACAACAAATTCCATAAATGTATGATGCTGAATTTTGCTCTATTTTGGCTGGAACTTTCCAGCAAATATGTTGAGACTTTGATAGATTTTACAACAATTTTTGACTAACAATCTTCAATGGCGGATGAACCAAGGAAAGAACCAAACTTGTGGGTGATAAAAGACATCGAGGAGTGAACAATCAAGGAAACAAGCCTTGGGAAGCATTGGAAGTCAGGCTGGACAAGCCAGATAGAATTGGTGAAATCTGTCCAGAATTTTCAGATTTAGTCCTTTGTTTTTACAGCTTTGTAATCTTGACTCTAGTTGCACTTTCCCACTTATTTTTAGTTGCTTTCTTTATGTTTTAAGCTGGCTTAAGGTGGCAAACTAAGTCCATAATCCTAATTGGGGCTAACCTATAAAGAATTCATCATTTGTATTGCATTAGAGCAATTATCTCTACAAACAATTTTCAGCAAATTGAATGAATTCCTTATGGATTCAAAACCGACAATTTATCTTAGGGTTTGTCTATGGTTCACAGTGAAACTTTAGGGATCCCAATGCTTGGCTAGGCTAATTGAGTTTAGTTGATGGGACTTAATCCACTAGATCATATTGGAAGACATTATGGTAAATGGTTCTAGCTTGAATCTCTTGCATGAAGTCTTGCGTGAATCACAACTTGGGTGTTCAAAAATTTGGATTTGATGAATGATGAATTCCTTCAAAATTTGAGATCACAACAACTTTTGGTATCGGAGCACTAGGTTTATTCATCAAGAGGTTTGAATATCCTTTATTTGCTTTGAAATCTATGTGATCTTATATGTTTTGTGTTTGTTCATTACATTAATCCTAGTTTTCTTCTTGTGATCTATTGTGAAATTGTGTCCTGGATCTGAAAATCAAGGCTAATCCAATTTGTTTGTGAATCTAATTCTTCAACTTCTCAACAAAATCGAAAAGAGTACAAAAAAAGAAAGAAGAGAAAAGAGAGATCAAAGATCTCCAAAATAGAGAATCTGAAAATCGGTCAAAAAAAAAAAAATTCCAGAAAATTTTGGTTGAGATTGAATGCAAATTGTGAAGTTGAATTCCATTGTTATGATGTCTAACTTGTTGGGAAGAGCTTGAGATATGATATACTACATTGAATTGTCAATTTGCCGTGTTGAATTGTGAATTTTGGGCACTTGACCTATCGGAAATTCTATAAAGTTAGATCATAAGTTCTTTGTCCTCAAGGTGTTTGTTAGACTACCCTTCATCTATTTCTTATTGGATTCTAAGTGTTTGATCATTTTCTTTGCGTTCATTGATGATTTTCTTTCAAACTCTTATCTCTTTGAATCTTATAAGTTGGAAGATATGAACTACTTGTTTTGAGTTGTTGATGCTTGAGTTGATTGCCTTGTTAAGTCATTGTCTACTCTGGAAGTTGCATTAAGAACTTAAAGAAGAGCTGAGAGACGAAAAAGGCTAAGGGGTGAGCACATTAGAGTAAAGAAAAGCCAATCTAAGAGTGACATACACGAGTGGTGTCAAGTTATATACTCCCAAAGAGGCCAAAACACTTTTACCCAATCTTTTTAGGCTCTTAGAGACCTCATTAGCAGTACAGCAACCGAAATCCACCTCTTTTTGCAGAGGTCACTGGAGCCTTACCCCTATTCATAACTGTAATCGCAGATACCTTTGACGGTGATCTAACTATGAAGATACCTTCCGACACTATCACTAGGTCAAGAGCTCCAAAGTTGAGGCAAGCGTTGACGTAATTTGTTCAAGGAAAAGAATTTTTGATTGACTTTGAAGCTAACTTTGAAAATATGATGAAAAAGAGCAACCAAGGAAGGATTTCACAGAAACAACATGATCTTAACACTTATTTAAGAAAACAAGTAAAGAAAGGCAAACCTCTTGATGAAAACCCTAAGCTTAGATACCGAAAAGATAATGTGATCTCAAAATTGTAATGGATTCTTCATGCAAGTCAATCAAAGACATATCCATTTGAGATCAAAACAAGACTTCATTACATGGTTCAAGCTAGATACCAATTAATTGTGATTGTCTTTCTATATGTCCAATTAGTTAGAATTTCATCAATTCAATTCAATTACCCTAGCCAAGTATTAGACTAAGAAAACTAGAAGTGTTATTAGAAGAACAATCAAGAAAGATGAGTTTGATCCATGAGGATTTCTCTGAACTGAAATAAGTTGTTAATAAAAAAGTTGACTTTCAAATTACAAATAGAAGACTATTTATAGTCTCAATGGTAAGAATTAATAATTGATGTCTTACAATGGTCCAAGGACTATAATGCCCATATTAAATAAGTCAAATGACCATTAGATATTATGAAAAGTCAAGAAAAACATAAAAAACATTGCATTGCCAAAACAGGGGAGAAGAGCATCAGATGCTTGTTGGGTTTGAGCAACCTCTGGATGATGGTTTGGATGGCTACTAGAAATTCCAATAGCTATCCAAAATTGGCAACTGGCTTTGAATGGCCCACTGTAGAGCTCCGGATGGTGCTTTGTTGGGCCATCCGATGCTTTCTAGTGCCACACTCGTTTTGCACCATGCCACCTTTGTCCCAAGCCTTCCTAGGCTTCCCAACATGATTTCCAAAGCTCCCATGGGCTTGTTCTTCAATTCTATACTTCTCATTAATGATGGTGATCTAACACCTATGATATCTTCTAGGCCAATTACAAGAGCTAGAGCATTCAAGTTGAGGCAAGCATGGACCACTTTTGTGCAAAGGAGAGAAGAAATGCTCAATTTCCCAATAATCTTTGAAGAACAACCATTAATGGATGAAGAGCAACCCAGGAAGGAATTCAACTTGTGGATGATAGAAGACATCAATGAGGAGTGTACCATCAAGGAACAAGCCTTTGGGAGCTTTGGGAATCAAGTTGGATAGCCTTGAAAGGCTTGGAAAGAACTTGGCATGGTGTAAAACGAGCGTGGCATGGAGTAAAACGAGCGTGGCATGGAGATGGCACGAGTAAGCACCAGATGGCCTGACTAAGCACCATCCCCCTCGTACACCAGGACAAGCCTCCACTGGATTGTAGCATCGGATTGCCACTAGAATTTCCAATAGCCATCCTACTATGAATCCGGTACTAGCCACTTGATTAGGTGCTGGATGGACCCTTGTCCCAGCTTTGTCTTAATGTGATCTTGACTCAATTTGGATAATTCCACTTGATTTTTTTGACTTTTCTTTGTCTAGGTATTTTAGAAGGTTAACCAAGTCATTAATCATTCTTAATAATTCTTAAAGTTGAGACTTTAAATAGTTCTCTATTTGTATTTTGGAAGACAACTTATTCCATAAACACTTTTAAATCAATTTGAGAGAATCCTTTTGGATTAAACTCCTCTTTTTTGAGTGTTCATCTATTAGCTCTTCTAGGGTTCTTAGTGAGACTATTGCATTGTTCAATACTTGGCTAGGGTAATTGAATTGGGTTGCTGAAATCCAAACAAATAGATCATATCGGAAGACAATCATGGTCATCGGTAATCTAGCTTGAATCTCTTGTATGAAGTCTTGGGTAGATCTCAATTTGCTTGTGTATTGAATTGATTGATGAATGAAGAATTTCTTTTAAGTTTGAGATCACATCATTTTTTTGGTATCAGAGTTTCGGTTTTTTATCAAGAAGTTTGCTTATCTTCAATTGCTTTCTTGTTTAAGTGTAAGATCATATTGCTTCTTTGAAATCCTATGATCTTATGTGTTTTAGTGTTTGTTCTTTTACATTAATCATAGTTTTCCTTCTTGTGATATATTGTGATTTGTCGAATTGTGTCCAAGACCAAAAATCAAGGCCAATTCAATTTGTTTGGTGATTCTACTTCTTCTACCATCTCCATAAAAACAAAAAGCACAAAAAAAAAAAGAGAGCAAAGATCTCCAAACCTGAAAAAGTCTAAAAAATTCTATCAAAAAGAGTGCAAAAATTCAAAATTGAGATTGAGGTGAAATGTTTGAAGTTGAATTCTATGGATATGTTGATCAAATTAATGGGTTGAGCTTGAATTGTGGTATATTGTTTTGAATTGCCTATTTGTCTATTGGAAACTTGTTATCGGGACACTTGATCACATTGGAATTGTTGAAAATTTGGATCACACCTCTTTGACCTCCAGGTGTTTGACTAATTGCCTTTCATGTACTTTCTTTGAATTCCAAGTGTTTGATCATTTGTCTTGTGTTCATTGACCATTCTCTTTGAAACTCTTTTCTCTTTGAATCTTATATATTGGTATGAACTATTTGCTTTGAGTTTTTAATGTTTGATTTGATTTCCTTGTTGAGTAATTGTCTACTCTTAAAGTTGCATTAAGAACTTGAAGAAGAGCTAAGAGAGGTAAAAAGGCGGAAAGGGTGAGCACATTAGAGCGAGAAAAAGCCTAAAACAAGTGTGATACATGAGTGGGTTGTGAGGATATACAAATTCCCCTATTTTTGTGTCTTTAATTTGTAGGTACAATCATGCTAAGAGGAAGTCCAAGTGCCTCTATTGTATCTAATATCGGGGAGGACAATGCTTTATTATCTTCTCTTAGTTATATGTTGCAACAAGTGACATAAGAGTTGGGATCACTAAGCCAAGATATGGGATCAATGAGACAAGATCTTGGTAGAAGGATCAATAGACTTGAAGAAAGGGTGAATACTTCTAGAACACCTCCCGCTCGAGTATTGAGACACCCATTTCAACAAGGAGGTAGAGGAAGGGGAGTAGAAATGTGAAGAGGCCAACAAAGAGGAATTGTACTTCTAGATTAATTTGAGGAAGTTCTCAATGGAGAAGAGGACTTTTGGGGATAACAAGAAGAAGAAAAGTACCAAGAACAAAGAAGAAGGGATGTTATTTTGGGGTCTATTAAGCTAAGCATTCCTCCATTCAAGTGAGGTCATGACCAGGAAGCTTATCTTACTTGGGAAAGCAAAGTGGAGCAAGTGTTTGATTGCTATGACTATCCGAAGGGTAAGAAATTGAAGCTAGCCATTGTGGAATTTTCATATTATGCCCTTACTTGGTGGGAACAATTGATGATCACCGAAAGGAGAGCCTGTGAACCACCCATAGCATCATGGATTGAACTCGAGGAAGTTATGAGGCAAAGATTTGTTCCATCCTACTATGATATAGGACAGTTTTCGATTTCCTACAGCTCTTGAACAATCTGCTCAGTCAGAAACAGAATTCGCCCATGTTGGTTTTCAAAAGCTTGATGAGAGAGAAGATTGGATGTTTTTCGTGATCATTCAAGAATAAAGCACAATTGAATTTTCAATTCAAGGCAATACGAAAAATAGAAGGAAACCAGGAAGCAAATTTTCGTTCTATTTTGGAAATCGAAGAATCAACTTGAAAATAACAAAGTCTGATTATAACGAGACCCTAAAACAACTTATATAGGGTGTTAACCCTAAACCTAATAACAATAGGAACAGTAAAGGGAATAGGAAACGCAAAGGGTGTTAACCATAAACCTAATAGTAATAGTTAATCCTAAATCTAATAGCAATAGGAAACGAAAAATTAATAACCCCTAATTTGGCCCGACCTTAATTCGACTGCTGGGCCTGAAGTAGTTTGGAGCAGTCGACTGCTGCTGTAGCCTTTGTTGGAGTGGGCCTGACTGGCATAGCCTTTGATACGCACTGGTCTAGACTGGAGCAACTTGTGTCTGAACCGCCTTAGTCTGCATATCACCATCCTGGTCTGATTGGTCCATAACATCTTTAACTTGGATCGTTTCACTGATGTCCTCATCACTCTTATATAGGGTGTTAACCCTAAACCTAATAACAATCGGAAATGTAAAGGGAATTGGAAATTCAAAGGGTGTTAACCGTAACCCTAATAGCAATAGGAAATGCAAAGGGTGAAAACGGTAAACCCAATAGCAATAGGAAACGAAAAATTAATAATTCCTAAGTCTACCCAACCTTAATTCCGTTATTGGGCTTGAAGCCATTTGGATTAGCAGACTACTGTAGCCTTCACTGGAGTGGGCCTGACTAGAGTGGCCCGTTGATCTGTAGTGGTTTGGATTGGAGCAACCTAAGTTTGAACTGCCTTAGACTGTACATCACCATCCTAGTTTGATTGGTCCGCAACATCCTTGAGTTGGATCAGTTAGCTGATGTCCTCATCACTCTCCCCTTCCTTTGAAAAGCTTGCCCTCAAGCCTGAGTTCTCACCTGTATAGGGGATGAAATGTCTGACATTAAAAACATTAAAAATAAAAACATCTTTAGGCAGCTCCACCCTATAGGTTTTGTCACCAAACTTCTCTAGCACCTGACAAGGACCTATCATCTTCGGTTTAAGCTCGTGGTAAGCTCCTTGAGGATACCTCTCCCTAGATAATTGAACCCAAACGAGATCACCAACCTGAAAAGACTATGCTCGGCGTTTCTAGTCTGCACTCGCTTTATGCTTTGCATATGACGCCTCCAACCTGGCCCTAACCAAAGCATGAATTCTCTTCAATTCAGCAACTCTGTCATCAACCCGCTTCAACCCTTTTAACTCAGTTTTGACTGGCACCAGATCAAGAGGCCCTCTTGGATTAAACCCATATAGAACTTGAAAAAGAGAAAATCCAATGGAACGGTTGACAAAATAGTTGAACTCAAACTCCACCTTCGGTAAAGACAAATCCCAACATATGAATTTGTGCACATTATCTAGTAACAAGTTCCCCAGACTCCTATTAACCACCTCTGTCTTGAAGGGGAACCGGATCCCAAATCCATGAGGAAACGAATCCAGAGTCCCAGGATTTTAAAAAAAATTTCTCTCACATTGGAGTTTGAGAACAATACCTGGTTTGAAGAATCTGCGGAATGAATCTGGACGTCCTGATCTACTTGCAAAAGATCTTCTAATCTATTCCCTATCTGTCTGGGTGAACAG
>JAOXNR010054025.1:0-13204 GCA_028571225.1 Parsonsia alboflavescens | reverse complement strand
TAGACTGATCACCTAGATTAATTTGCATGATTATACTGTTAGGGTTTAAATATTGTCGCTAAGATTGATAAATCCAACAGGTAGTAACTATTGTTTAAATTAAGTTTGGCTAACAACTTTATTTAACGATAGAGAATTGTATGAATCAAATTACATAAATTAAAGCTACTTTGTTTATGTGATTTCACGTTGATGATGCCTTCATGCTTATGCAACTTAATTGATTAAATTTATAGTTCGCTGCGACGTAAGTTTAATTGATTAGATTATTGATTTTATTTCTCGCTACGAGAAATATATCTATTTAAATGATAGGAATTTGAGCACTAAGACACATGCTAAAATCAACTACTTAATTGCTTTATTTGATCAATGATTAACCCCTTAGCAATTGACCTTTTGAATTGTTTCTTGTTAACAAGCTTTCTCATCTATATTCTCCTCTTTAATTTAGCTTTTTTGTTTGATTTTATTTTATAAACTCTTTCAAAAATTCCCCCTTTTGTTACTTATTAATTGGTTTTCTTTAAACTGAGATTCAATTCCTTGTGGGTTCGATCCTACTTGCCCTAACTGCATTAGTTTTGGTAGATAGGTTTAATTTATTCGTGTTACAACGCACGACCAACCATCCAAGTTGAAAGATACTTGGAGAAAAGAAAGTCATCATATGGGAGATCTTATGAAAGCTTAAGTCATGTTACTTCTTCATCAACTAAACTGCAAAGTGCATGTCCAAGAAAAGAGGAACCTAAGAATCTAATGCAAGAAGTGAAGGTGAATCATGGACTTGTGAGTGAGACACTAGCAAGATCCTCTAGAAGTGGAGACCTCAAATGCTTCAAGTGTAATGAATATATTCATAAAACCTCTTATTGTCCAACGTGGGAAAGAATGGAGCCCAAAATGGGAGATACCTAAACTACAAACAAAGGGAAAGTTGCAACGAAGTCCCAAGAATATGTTGTTGAAAAAGAACAGATCCAAGAGGCTCCTACTCATGTGAAGGAAAATGTTGAACATGTGACCTTTCATGAAGGAGGTAATCAAAGAAAGATTCTATTTCTTGGGAGTCCTGAGTTCTCATACTTGAAAAATAGAGGCTTTTATAAACACATTTTCGTCCATGAATCCTCTATTCATTGAACTCCTCCATAAATGACTTTCTTGATCATTCCATTAGTACTATGATTGATCCTTGATGTCTACCATCAGATGCCAACCTGAGGGCCACATAACCCCCGGCAATCCTTATGCTAAAATTGATATATAATTAACATCATTCTTCTGTTCTATCTCCACTGTTTTGTCGTTGAAATAGCTGTAATAGATCCTCGTGCTCTATCAGGACTTTTGTTTGACAATGAAGAGAAGGTTAATATCTTTCTCAGATTTCTTGTTTCTTTAGTAGTTTTTCAAAAATAGATCTTTGAGCTGATTCCAACTCGAAATACTAGCAACTGAAAGACCTATGCACCACGACTATGGTTTTTTTTTCTTCTTTTTTTTTTTTAAAGTGAAACTAAAAGCTCTGCATTTGACGTGATCTTGGTACTCGAACATCTCTATGTAAGATACATATTCATCTTGATGTTATCTCTAGGATGTTTTTAACTTGAGAAACAATCTCAGGACTCATCATTAGATTCAAGCTAGTTACATTGAAATGTATTGTTTTACAAACAGCAATCAATGTCTTGATTTATGAGACTTCACAACAACCTTGCCAAATAACATATTTCAATGAAACTAACTTGAATCTAATGATGAGTCCTGGGATTGTTTCTCTAAGTTGGTGTGCTTGAAGCTGAGCCAAAAATCATCCTAGATATAACATCAAGATGAATATGTATCTTACGTAGAGAGGTTTGAGTACCAAGATTACGTGAAATGCAGAGCTTCTAGATTCATGTTAAAAAGAAAACATAGTCATGTAAGAATTTTGAAGTCACAGAAGAACCCTGGAGGAGTTTCATGAACTCATTCTAGAAAATATCAATTTAATCCAAAAGATTTCAATTCAAAATATCACAAGTTGTTTTCAATTCAAGGTGACAAGTCTTTATAGAGGCCAAAAAACACCGGTCTAAGTCATAAATTCATGCCTAAACTTAAAAGGACCAAAAAAAACTTAAATAAATAAATAAAATAAAAAAGACAACCATCTGCTCAAATGCCCATCCAGTGCTGGACAGAAGGTCGGATGCCCCAAGTGGTTTCACTAATTTCCTGACTTTCTGAATCCAGCACTAGACATGGCAGCAAAAGCCCTACCAAATTCCCCGATTAAGTTGTTTGGCATGTTTTTCTTGATTTCTTTTGAGGCTGGATCACTGGCTTTTAAATCTTGAATTAGATAGCCTTTTTTTTTTTTTTTTTTGTGATTTCCAAGCCATCTTAGCTCCATTTTCATGCTCAAACTTGAAGTGTATCAACCGTATCAACCCTGGGTGAATCTCAAACTTGAAATACAAATCCTTATACTTGAGAATCAAGTTCACAAACTTGTATTCCTTTAATTCCTTTATAGATGGCATCAATGTCTCACTTCTAGAATGTCCACCTTCATCTTGATTAAACTCTAAAAACAAGTCTTTATCCTCAAACTTCATTCCACGAAACTTGTCTTTTATGAAGCCCTCATTTGATAGCATCCAAATTCCATTAATTACTAAGCTTCCTCCTTGATCTCCATCACCATCTAATAATGGACTAGGGGTTCTGTGGTCCCATCATACTTTGCAACAATTTGAGCGGGTTTAAAACCCAAGGGCATCTTCATAAGTCTAATGTTGTCGATGAATAGTGACCTCTCAATTAGGTCAACCACATTTTTCATTTCAAGTCCTTCAACCTCATCCAGGTGTACTAGAGGCTAAGGTTGTAAATGATACTAAACGAGTCGGGAACTGCAAATTCCAAAACCGGACCCGATTAGTAAATGCAAGGCCCGGACCTACATGATTACATGTCATTTCCAACATACTTAGACTCGAACCTTACCAATTCAGTCTTGGGTTGGATATATCCAACTCATTTTTGTATTTTTCATTTACATTTTCTAACAAAAAAAAATTAAATGACATTTACTTAAATATATAAAAGAAAGCAAAATTTAAGTAGTTCATAAAATAAAAAAAAAATTCAAGTAAGAGATGCTAAGAAGTAAAATTAATACACTCTTATCAATAAATTTTAAAATAATCAATCAATATTAATTATTAAATAATAATTATAACACTTATACAAGATATATTTAAAATTTAATAGTAGAATAAAGAACTAAAGTTGAAATAATAATAGAAAAATATATAATATTGGGAATATATATAATATATTTTAGTATATGTACATATAATTGGATCTGGGTCTAAATAGGTCTAGAACTACACATATCATACCCTGACCCAATTAAATAGTCCTAATCGAGTATGGACGAATTCGGGTCTAGGTCTAAAAATGATAGTGATGGATATCAAGGTGCAAACCTGGCATTGATTAGATTATCTTGGAGGCCATCAAAGGTGGAATACATTGAAGATAGATTCATGGAAGAAGGAATGATTACAAGGACAAGCTAATACATGAAGGGTTTATAAAAAACAAGCTTTATGGATGGATGTGGGTTTACAATTATTTATACTTCAAATTTAGGATTAAAGGAGGAGTCAAGATGACTTGTAAAACACCTAAAAAGACATCCAAAGTCAAGTCATTTCAAACCAAGAACCAAGCACCAAAGAATGACATTGAAAGCAAGCAAAGAAGCCTAGAACCAAGCAACCAGAGAAGAACCGGTTCACTAATCGGCTCATCGATTGGTGCCGATGAAAATAATAAAAAATTGGCTGATTTCCAAAGATCAATTAGCTCTCCAACCAGTGTTGCAATAAGCACCAGTGCTGCAACATACCAACAGGCCCTATTTTATTTTTCTTGATTTCTCTTTATCGTTTTTAATTTGAATCAAGGGTATATGAGTCTTTATACCCTAGGCACGAATTAATTAGATTTTTTTCGAGTTTTTGCCTATATATATGGCCCTATGAGTGTATTATAAACAACGCTTTATGAAATTTGAATACAACTATATTGGATCAAACATGATTTTCTTGAGTGTTATTCAAAACTCTTCTAGGGTTCTTGATTAACTTCAATTTACTGCTTTCAATCACCTTGCTACATTGATAACTTATTTACCAAATCAAGACATTAGTGGATGTTTGTAAAACAACATAGGTCAATGTACTAGCTTAAACCTTCATGATGAGTCTTGGGATTGTGCAATTTGGTGTGTTTGATTTGTTGAGGAAAAAAAATCAACATAAGATCATATTAGATAGTACCAAACCCTCTATAAACAGGTGCAACAAGGAATCGAGTTCAGGTAAACCCAACCTTTTGACAGCCTTACTAGAGGCACTTCCTTTCTCAAGGGTTGAAGGGCTTCTTGGTAGCTGTCTGTTCTAGCAATCCTGCCCTCGGAGGATCAATTCCATTATGAAGATCCCCTGTCTTGGTCCTATTTCCATCTTGTCTTACTTCTCGTTAACTAGTCTTGGAGAGAGCCACTCGATTTAGTTTGTTCCGGAGGTCATACTCACACCCATTCCTTAGAGTGTCCCTTATATCTACGAGTGGATTATGTTTCTAGGTCCTATTATCCCGCTAATTTGACTCTCAAACTGGGTCTTCCTGGAGACTCTATTCAAATTCACCTCTATTTCGTGGGTCCTTACCAGGTTGTTAGTCTTCTCCTGATGGATATCAAGAAGTAAACTTGGAAATGAAAGACTCATGGAAGCTAACATGTGATGAGATTAAAAGATTCAAGCTATTTTCTTCAAATATAAAGATTTGCATTTCAAGTTCAATCATAAAGAAGAATTAGCTTCGAAAGGAAATCCAAACAATGGATTTAAGAGTTGCAAGATGAAGAAGTTGATATGCATTTACAAAGACTTTATACTTTAGTATAAGATTATGATTCAAAGATGAAGGAAGTTTTGTTTGCAAATGTTCAAATGTCCACAATTGAAGGCTTGGAAACATGCCAAGTATGTGTCAAATCAAAGTTGGAAAGTAGACATCAAGTTAATCAAGTTAACATCCACGAAGGCTGGCAAAACAGATCAAGAACATAGCAAGAACGAGGCCATCAGGCACCAAATTTGGAGCCGGACAACCAAATGAAATCTGGCCAAAATTGCAGAAGATATTTGGCTCTCCGCCCTATGTTACATGTGTTGTTGGATGCTCCTGCAGCCAACCCATGTGAATGTGATATTTTGTTGTTTTCTTGGTTTCTTTATTTAGCTTAAGTATTAAGGGTATTAAGTTCTAAAGACCATAGCCAAGAATTATTTAGGTTTAATTCAAGTCTTTACCTGTATATAAGGCCTTATGATTGTATGACAAACAACCCTTTTTGATAATTTGAAAGCTTTTAAATCAAATTGCTCTTTCTTGAGTGTTCTTCATTAACTCTTCTAAGGTTCTTGATCATCTACTTCAGGGATATCAATCACTTTGGCTATTGTTTTAGTTTGTCTACCAAACTTAAGACATTGGTTGATGTTTGAAATACAACATAGGTTAATGCAACAAGCTTGAACCTTAATGTTAAGTCTTGGGAATTGTCTTCCATTTTGGTGTGTTTGATAACTCAAAATCAAGATCACATCATCTTTTGGGTATCAAGGCCTAAGTTTATCATCATAAGGTTTGCCTATCTTTATTTGCTTTCTTTATGTTAAGTTTAAGATGCTTGCTTTGTTCAGATCTATGATCTTATCTTGTGATTTGTTTCTTCTAAATTCTTCTTCATTATCGTTTTATGATCCCAGTCTTGTGAGAATTGTACCTAAGGAAAAAGACAAGGACAAATTATATATGTTTGGTGAATTATTCTTCTCTCTACAAAAAAGAAAAACAATTTTTTAAAAAATAAGAAGCATTACCAAAGGGACCTCCACCACAAAATTCAAAAACTCACTCAAGACACTAAAAGTGTAGATGCCTACTACAAGGAGATGGAAGTTGCTATGATAAGGAGTAATCTAGTGGGTGAGTAAGAGGAGGAAACCATGGCAAGGTTTCTTCAAAGGTTGAACAAGGAGATTGGGGATATTGTTGAATTGCATCATTATGAAGACTTGGAAGAGATGGTTCAAAAAGCCATCCAGATAAAGAGATAAATCAAGAATAAAAACGAATCTTATGGGAAATCTTATGGCACCACAAGCTATGGGAATTCATCTTCCAAAACCAAAAGTTCATGGCCAAAGAAGGAGCAAGGAGTGACTAAAGCAACTATAAAGGAAGAGGCACCTAAGCCTAAGTACGGAGAAGCTAAGGCCCCTCAAGGGGATAAAGGTAAAACACAACCCCTTATAAAGCTAGAGAGATTAAGTGGTTTAAATGCCAAGGTTATGGACATTTTTCTCCACAATATCCTAACAAGAGAAATATTCATATAGATAGGGGAGTTGTGGAATCTTGTAGTGAAAATAAGGAGGAAGGAGTTGTAGTTGATAATTGTGATGGTAAGGAAGGTGAAGAAAATGACCCTAATAAGGGAATTCTTGAAGGATAATTGAACATGGTCTTTAGGAGGGTACATAGTACTCAAACTAAGGAAGAGGATGAGGTGCAAAAGGAAAATTTATTTCATTCTTGATGCTTGATTAATGGGAATAGCCTAATTGTTGATAGTGGGAGTTGTGTTGGTGTGGCATGCAAATAAATGGTGGATATATTGAAGTTACCTTGCATAGACCATCCCAAACCATACAAGTTGCAATGGCTAAATGATAGTTGTGAAGTCAAGGTGGGTAAGCTAGTGAGAATCTCTTTTTCTTCAAGGAAGTATAGTGATGAGCTGATATGTGATGTGGTTCCTATGCAAACCACACATTAACTTCTTAGAAAGCCTTGGGATATGATAGGAAGATCACATTTGATGTGCACAAGAACAAATATACTCTTGAGTTTGATTGGAGGAAAGTTCATTTGAATTCCTTGAAACCACATGAGGCATATTTGTCCAAAAGAGACTTCTTGAAAAGATGAGAGAGTACTATTAAAAAAAGAGAGAAAAAAAAGAGTTAAAAACAAGAGAGAGTGAGAAAGAGAAGAAAGCAAAAGAGAGAACAGAAGAAATTAAGAGGAGAAAGAAAGAAGACGAAAACAAGAGTGAGAAAAAGATGAGCATCTTTCCAAAAGAAAGAGAGGTTAAGAATGCTTGTTTGAACTCAAAGCCTATGGTCTTACTTATGTATGAACTCTTGATATTGACATTTCTTTGCCTAGAGTTGTTTCCTCTCCCTTTGAAGGAGTATGAAGATGTCTTTCCAGAGGAGCTTCCACAAGCCTTGGGATGTGAGCCTCAATTAGGGAATTCTTCATTCAGCACAAATTGATTACACACCACATTGAAAATAAACCGAAGGACTTCATGCAAAAGATTCAAGCTAGATTCCATTGAGCATATTGTCTTCCAACATGAACTAATGGATTGAATTTCATTAATTCAACTCAACACTATAGCCAAGTATTGAAAACCCTAAGTAGTTAGACTAAGAACCCTAGAAGTTACTTAGAAGAACACTCAAGAAAAGGATTATTTGTTCCAAAAGGATTCTCACAATTTGATTGAAAATTGTTCATATGAAAGTTGGTTCAAAATACAGATAAAGGACTATTTATAGTCCAACTAATAAGAAGAACTATAGGATCATAAAATCCTCATTAAATAAGTCAAATGACCAAAAGAAGTCAAAATAAATCGAGGAAATCCATCAAAACATCAAATTGGTAAAGCAAGGGAAGATGCGTCTGGCGCAGGGTGCGACACCAAACACAGGCCTGGGCAGATACTTGAAATTAAGAAGGGCTATCCAACCCTCTTGTCCGGCACTAACTGGCTACTGTAACTCACTGAATGGCCCTCCATGTTGTGCCACCTGGTGCATTCTCATGCTATCTTTGAGCTAATCTTGATCCATCACTCCAAAACCCTTTCTAAGCCTTCTCCTATGACTTCCAAAGTCCCTAAGGTCTTGTTCTTCACATAGGACCTTCTCACCATCATCTTTAATGTCTTGAATCATCAATAATTTGAAATCCCTCTTTTGTTGCTCTTCATTATCAATTGAAGAGTTCCAAAGATACTCTAATAATCATCTTCGGCATCTTTCATTATCAACAAGAACTTCTTCTTCATTGAAGCATCTCCTTTATACATAAAGTATAAATCCTTGTAAATGCATATCAACCTCTTTATCTTGCATCTCTCTATTCCATTCTTTGAATTCTCTTTTGAAACTCCATCTTTGTGATTGTATTTGAATTCAAATACTTTGAATCTTCTAATTTCTTCATATGGTAGCTTCCTTGGATCCTCGTATGTCAAGCGTGCTCTTTGATCTCTATCACCTTGCCACCAATAAGGGGCATTCAACACCAAATTTGTTTTTTCCAGGGTGGCTCACTTCCAAACAAAGCCTCTTCTAAAACCAATTCGGACGAAACCAAGGAGCTATAAAGACAAGTGGAACAACTTCTTTCCAAGGAATATGTAAGATAAAATATGAGTCCATGTGCAATACCGGTCTTACTAGAATGTATGTTGATTGTAGATCAATCATTAAAATCATCGTAAAGTATCGCTTCCCTATTCCTCACTTAGAATCCCTAAGATAGATTGGTCTTGGAGAATGTATGTTGATTGTAGATCAATCATTAAAATCATCGTAAAGTATCGCTTCCCTATTCCTCACTTAGATGACATGTTAAATGAGCTAAGTGGTAGCCAATTTTTCTATTAAATTGACCTAAAAAGTGGTTATCACCAAATAAAAATGAAGGAAGGGGATGAGTGGAAGACAGCTTTTAAGACTAAACATGGGTTATATGAATGGTTAGTCATGCCATTTGAGTTAACTAATGCACCTAGCTCTTTCATGAGACTAATGAATCATGTACATAGAGAGTGTATAGGAAAATTTGCAGTAATTTACTTTGATGACATTTAGGTTTATAGCAAAAGTGTGGATGAACATGTTCACCATTTGAGAATTGTCTTTGAAATACTTAGGAGTGAGCAATTATATGCTAACTTGAAAAAATGCTCTCTTTATTTTCAAAAGGTAACATTTCTTGGATACATTTCTCTAACAAAATTCATGTGGATAAAGAAAAGGTAAAGACAACCAACTCCTAAAAATGTGAGTGAGATAAAGAGGTTTCATGGGCTTGCTTCCTTCTATCGAACGATTATTCCTAATTTTAGCACTATAGCAGCCCCTCTAAAGGAAGTCATCAAGGTAAAGGTTAAGTTTAGGTGGCTGAGTGAACAAAAAAGGCTTTTCAATTGCTAAAATCAAAACGTGCATGTTCCCCTATTCTATCCCTTTTTGATATCTCTAAAGTGTTTGAAATTGAATATGATGCATCGGGGGTGGGTATTGGAGTGGTTCTTATGCAAGAGGGTGAAAGTGAATGGTGCTACATTGAACTATTCAACTTATAATGAAGAGTTATTTGCTTTTGGTTAGTTCATTGGAGCATTAGCAACAATACTTATAGCTAAAGGAGTTTTTTATCCACACTGACCATGAATCTCTCAAGCATTTGAAGGGTCAACCAAGAGGCATGCAAAATAGGTTGAATTCATTGAAATATTTCCCTACTTCATCAAGTATAAGCAAGGTAAGGAGAATGTGGTAGCGAAAACACTTTCTAAAAGGTATTCCCTATCTCTACACTTGTGGCAAAATTACTTAGTTTGGAACTTGTGAAGGATTTGTATAAGGATGATGAAAATTCTAAGGTGATGTTTGTTGCCAGTGAAAAAGGTTCTTATGAGAAGTTTTACTTGCATAATGGTTTCTTATATAGGGAAAACTAGTTGTGTATTCCTAAATGTTCATTGATGGGTCACTTTGGCATAACTAAGACCTTCGACATTCTTAAATAACACTTCTATTGGCCACACGTGAATGGGGATGTGATGGAGATCAAAGAACATACATGGCATGGGAGAATTCATGGAAGATCTCATATGAAGAACTTAGGAAAATCAATCTATTCGGCTTCAAATGTGGAGGTTTACAATTCCAGGGCAACCATACTAAAGATGAGGCCTATAGAGATGATGAAGATGCTTGTGAAAAGAAGGAGATTATGTACAGAAGTTAGTATTTCAAATACAAGGAATGAAGTTCAAGATTGAAGAAAGACTTGTTGGAGATTGTTCAAGAACTTGAAGAACTTATGATCTCCATTGAAGATGATCTTAGCAAATGATTGGACGTTCTTGTACAAAGATCAATACTTCAAGTATAAGAATGATACTTTGAAGATGAAAGAAGCATTGATCACATTTGTAAAAAGGAGAAAAGAAATGCTTGATTTCCCAACAATATTTGAAGAACAACCATTAATGGATGACGAGAAACCAAGGCAAGAATTCAACTTGTGGATGATACAAGACATCAATGAGCAGTGTACAATCTAGGAACAAGCCCTTGGGAACTTCAGGAATCAAGTTGGAGAGTCTTGGAAGGCATGAGAAGAAGTTGACATGGTGCAAAATGAGTGTGGGGCCAAGATGGCATATGCAAGCACCGGATGGAGCGACTAAGCACCATCCGGAGCTCACCACCAGACCAGCCAACGCCGAATGGCAGCACAAGATGGAAATAGAATTTCACTGGAATCATCCGACGCTACATCAGATTCTAGCGAGTTTGATCAGGCACCGAATGGACCATTCTCAAAGCCTTGTCTCAATGCTTTCTTGAGTCTATTTGGACGATTTCACTTATTTTCATTGACTTTTCTTTGTCTTTTAAGCTAATTTAGAGGGTTAACCAAGTCTTTAATCCTTCTTAGGGCATAGTTGAGACTATAAATAATTCTCTATTTGTATTTTGCAAGACAATTCATTCTACAAACAACATTACAACAATTGAGAGAATCTAATAGGATTAAACTCCTCTTTCCTTGAGTGTTCTTCTAGGGCTCATCTAAGGTTCTTAGTCTAACTCTTGAGATCTTCACTGCTTGGCTAGAGAAATTAAGTTGAATTGAATTGATTCCATCCATTAGATCCTATTGGAAGACATTGTGGTCAAATGTACTAGCTTGAAAATCTTGTATGAAGTCTTGGGTAGACCTCAATTTGGGTGCGTATTGAATTGATTGATGAATGAAGAATTCCACCCAAATTTTAGATCACATCATCTTTTTTTATATCAAAGCTTAGGTTTTTCATCAAGAGGTTTGCCTATCTATAATTGCTTTCTTGTTTGATCATGTTGTTTCTTTGAAATCCTATGATCTCATGTATTATTGTGTTTGTTCTTTACATTAATTCTAATTTTCCTTCTCGTGATCCATTGTGATTTGTGGTATTGTGTCCAAGACCAAAAATCAAGGCCAATTCAATTTGTTTGGGATTCTACTTCTTCTATCATCTCTACAAAAACAAAAGGCACCAAAAAAAAAAAAAGATCAAAGATCTCCAAATCTTAAAAAGTCAAAAAAAAAAATTCTATCAAAAAAAGTGCTGAAATTCGAAATTGAGCTCAAGGTACAATTTGTAAAGTTGAATTCTATTGATATGTTGATCAAATTTATGGGTAGAGCTTGAATTGTGATATATTGTATTGAATTGCCTATTTACCTATTGCAAACTTTTTATTGGCACACTTGATCACTTTGAAAATTGATTGAAATTTAGATCACAACTCTTTGACCTCAAGGTGTTTGATAAAATGCCAATTCTCTATTCTCATTGAATTCTAAGTGTTTGATCATTTGTCTTGTGTTCATTGACCATTCTCTTTAACGCTCTTATCGCTTTGAATCTTATATGTTGGAAGATATGTACTATTTTCCTTGAGTTTGTTATGTTTGATTTGGTTACCTTGTTAAGTAATTATCTACTCTTGAAGTTGCATTAAGAACTTCAAGAAGAGCGAAGAGAGGAACAAGGCGTAAAGGGGTGAGCACATTAAATCGAGAAAAAGTATAAAACAAGTGTGATACATGAGTGCATTGTAAGGATATACAAATTCCCCTGTTTTTGTTTGATTCATTTTGTAGGTACATCATGGATAAATTCTCATCTCAATCATCTTATCATGAGGAAAGAAGGGAGACATCACATCCTAGTTCTTTTAAGAAGTATGTGCTATATAAAGGGGTTGAAAAGAAGAGCTAACAAATGCATCCATCTAGAAGGAGATATGAACATATGGAGTATGATGATGGTTACTACTATGACAATGAAGGGAGGCCAAGAAGATATGGAAGAAAAGAAGGCCATTGTAGACATCTTGGGAGCCATCATAAGACCATTCCATATTTCTATGGTACATTTGATTCGAAAGTTTACCTTTCTTGGGAAAGAGAGGTAGAACTTGTGTTTGCAAAGCATGACTACTCGGAAGGACAAAAGGTGGAGCTAGTCATTGATAGCTTCGAAAGTAAAGCCTTAGCTTGGTGGAAAGAAGATTTGAAATACCAAAGAAGATTTGCAATGCTTATTACTACATGGGAATGATTGGCGAAGTATATAAGGGAAAGATAAGCACCCCAACTCTACTACAGAAATGTTACCCAAGGCTCCAAGAATGTGAAAGTGTACCGTGAAGAGTTGAAGATTGCATTGGAGAGAGCTAACATAGTGGAGCATGAAGAAGACAAAATGACTAGATTTCTCAATGGCTTGAATCAAGATATTTGGGAATTAGTTGAGCCATAGTACTTTGTCTATCTTGGAGATGTGGTTCACATGGGCCTTCAAGTTGAAAGATACTTGAAGAAGAGGAGTCAACGCATGGGAAGTCTTATGAAAACTCAACTTGTGGTCCTTCTTCAACATCTAAGGTGCTAGGATCTTGTTCAAAAGAAAAAAATCCATTCCCACAAAAATCCAAGCTAAGTGACAAATTACCAATTGAAGAGACTCCTAATCAAGTGAAGCAAGTTGTTGATAATGAGACACTCATGAAGAAGATGAACAAATGAAGACCTTCAAGAAGGTAACGCAAAAGATTGATGTAATAATGGAAAATATGGAGGAATATATTAGAAGGAAAGAAAAGAGGAAAGAACAGTGATGGAGATCAAGGAGCATACATGGCATGGGATAATTCATGGAAGATCTCATATGAAGATGCTTATGAAAGAAAGG
>JAOXNR010054024.1:0-13206 GCA_028571225.1 Parsonsia alboflavescens | reverse complement strand
CCCGCTCTTCATTGGAGAGGAGTGCCCCAATGTCCAAGTCAGCAATAGAATGGGGCATCGGTGCAATATTATGCACCGGTGCATCTCCCTTTGAAACCACACTGAATGAATTCCCGTTTTTTTTTTCCAATTTTTTTCCTGTTTTTTCATTGGTATTTTGTTTTCTTCTTTTCTTCAATTTCTTTCAACTTAACAATTTCACTATTTTCTTCTTTTCTTTTCCCTTTTTAAACTTGCAATTTTTGTGTTCATTCAATTTTTTTTTTCTAATTCTATATACATATTAATCATATTTATTTATTTTCTTAAAAGAAACACAATTAATTTTTTTCTTTTAACTACACAAACTTCTTTTCTTTTTTAATTCGAAACCGATCAATCTTAAGTCTAAACTTCCACCGACCAATCTCACATAGACTTAAACATATATGTTGTAAAGCTATGACAAGTAATGATCAACTATTAAGTCAATATATTTTTTTTCTAAGACAAAATTAATCTTCTGTAAAAAATTATTTTTTGTATATATTTTATAAACTAAATCTTATAGGTATTTAATAAATTTTATTTTATTTTTTCTTTAAAAAGGAAAGTTGACTTAACTGTTAATTGACAAAGATTTAATTAGAGCATCCCATAACATTAGTGTATAAATATATATATATATATATTATATCGGGTAAACTATATATTTTTTTTAGAAATTTGTAAATTAAACTCTAAAAAAAACAAATTAAACCTTAGGGATATTTTTAACAAATTTATTTTATTATTTTTAGAAAAAAATAAAGTTTATCATTAAATTTAATCGATAAAAACTTATCTTTGAACTCCATAATATTTTTTGCATGCATATATATAAATATATATATATATATATATGTATATTTATATATTTATATCTCCCACGCTCAAATCAAATTCCTGGGTGTTTGGAAAACTACAATTTTTCCTTTTTACAGCAAAGCCCAAGGTTTGGAAACGATCTAATGAATTGGGCCGGTTGGTCAGATATTGTATCGATGTCACCAAATGATGTCAGGACTAGTATTATATGCTTTTAAAAAAAGTGCATTTTCATGAGTGTTTTTTTTTCATAAGTGCATATTTAAGTTGTTTTGTGTTGGATATGGAATTTATTAGTGCTTTTTAAAACAAAAACTTATTTGAATGAAAAAATATTTTTCATTTTTTAAATTTTTTTGTTTTTAATAGAATTTTTTAAAGATTTAATAAAATAGTTTTGTTATCATTATTACATCCATTCTTTCCCTAATCCTTCCATCGAGGATTAACAGTGACATCTCACCTATTCTTGACTTGTCATAAACTCAAGACCTCCAAATCTCAATCGTTGCTGCTTACCATTAAACTAGCAACGCTTGATTGAATAGACTAGTTATATTCTATGAGTTATAATATATTAAATACTAATATTTTCAAGTAAGCTTAAATTGTTTTTAACACAATATATGAAAAAAAGAACCTTTTAAAAAATAGTGGGAATAATAATAATAAATAAATAAATTATTTTCAATTAAATTTCAAAAGATTTAAAAAAGTTATTAATTTGTTTTTGTATTTTTTTGGATATATTTTTTATTTTTTATAAGTTATAAAGATATACATATGAATTAAAACAAAATACGGATTTTAAAAATACTATAATATAAAAATAAGAAAAAGCTATATAAAAAAGATGAAAAACAAGAAAATAACGGAAGGCACAATAAGCTGAAGTTTTGGAGTGGGGATTAAAAAAACTGAAAGGAAAATAAACAAATAAATAAAACCACATTGGTAGGAGGAACTTGAGGGTGGTTTGGGCGTAGGGGTGCTAGCGTGGGGGTTATAAAAAACACTAGAAAAAAGGAACAACTGAAAGGAAAAAGGGAAGAAGAAAGAAAAACTAAGAGATATTAAAAAATAAAAATAAAAAGAGAAAAAGTCTAAAAAATTAATATGAAAATTGGAGAGTTAGAAGTATATTTTCATAAGTTATTTTTATTGGTTAAAAATTAAGTCAAATTTGACATATTGTTTTAGCCCGTTTGTTTTGACTTAAAAAGGTACTTATTTTATTCTTATAAGTATTTAAATAAAAAAAATCTTTTTTTTTTTTGAGCTTTTGAAAAAAAAAGTTCAAGTTGAAAAATAAGTCAAAATTTAACATATTTTTTTCACTACAAGAAAAAATACTTTTAACTCCCCAATTTCCATATTAGTTTTTCTTCTTATTTTCTCCTTCATTTTTAAAACAAGATTTTCTTTTATTTAAGTGTTTATTGCAACAAAAAAAAAGTGTTTTTTTTTATAAGTCAAAACAAACAAACTATTTAACTTGTACTTTTTGGCAAAAATCTAAACAAACAAGGTTTTTTTTAATTTTTAATTTTTTATTTTTTTAAGATAAAATAAACGCTTATTATTTATGTTAAGCCTAAACAAACGGATCCTTAATTAAGCTTGTAAACTTCTTCTTCTCCTTCTTCGGTATCTCTAGGATCCAGTCCAGTTTGTGTTTAGAGTCTTACTCTTACTTAGGGTAAGACTTGATTCAAGAATTTTTCAACATGGTACTTTAGAAGAGGTCACAGTAAAATTAATTAAATTTGTAATTATCCAAAGTAAAAATTTCATGTGCTTTATTGAAGTTCTCTTTTCTTTTCTTTTTTTATTAGGTTTTTTGGTGCTTTTGTTTGTTCTACAATTTGTTTCATGACCACATTGTTTTCCTTTCTCTCCCTTTTTTCCTTGTCAGTCTATTGATTAGGTTTTGGGTCATATGATTTTGGTTTCGGTTTATGGTCTCTGACACTTTCTTAGTGAGATACAATTGATATAATGATTTTCTTTATTCAGTGAGGTTTAAGAGTGGTTTTTGCTGTGGCAGATTAATATCTGGAGTTATTTACAGCTGAAGCTCTTGCATTCAATTGAGACTAGGGATTCCTCTAACATATTTTACACAAAGTGTGTTATGAGCTTGTGGTTTCTGGAGCAGGAGATGCTGAAGTAAGTTATCCATGCATTGGTCATAACAGAGACAGAAACAACTATGCTGCATATAAGCATTTTGTAGGATTGAAGGATTATTCGTACAACTAATTATTTACATGTAACTTTTAATATGACAGGTTTGTATTTTCAATCTGTCTCGCTTAAATGGTAGAGGAATTGAATCAATTGACGAACAAGCTATCAACCCATCTAGACTTTTTCAATGTCACACACAAAGGGTCAGAAAGTTGGCTATAAGAATCTAATTCAACCTTTTTGTTTCAGAAGACTCAATTCCTGATTATTTACATTTGGATTGGGTTTATGAGTTAAAAACACTGTTTTGGTTTCGAGAATAAAGCAGTTGATGATTCATAATGTGGGTGACGATTCATATTCTATCCTTCAACATCTGCCACTTATAAGAATTATATACGGGTAGAAGTGGGAAACCCAAATGTTGTGTGGAGTGCAAGTGAAGATGGGACTTTGAGGCAGTATGACTTTCGGGAACGTCATTCTTGTCCCCCGGCTGGATCATCACACCTAGAATGTCGTAATATCCTCGTCAGTTATGAATCTGTATTTAACCTCTGATAACCTACCACATAAGTTTTTTTTCCCTCTTCAGCTTTGTACTTAAAGACAAATCTTTTTCTTCTTCATTTAGATGCGTTGAATGGAATTTCGATTACATGTGCACTTGTCCTTAAAGCTGCAAGAAGCCATTAAACATTCTATTTGAAAGTTTCTTTCTATACAAGATAGCTTATGATGGTGTGAATTTTGTGTTTCCTCGTAGTTAGATTCAAAGGGTGGAATGTAGTAACTTGTATTCTGCTCTGGGAGTCCAGATGCAGTAAGTCATACTTTTTAACAAGTTTTCTGCACTGCAAGTTGTCAGTTTGTACAGCATTTCTTACTGCATTGTCTTGGAATAATTATCTGTTTGCAATTTTGTTTTTCCTCATTCAACTGGTGAATTTGGATTTTACTATTATACTTTGATAAGAATTACTTTGTTCAGTTAAAAATTTTTTCCTTTGGGCTGCATTAAATTGCATTGTGGCATAGTTACCAGTATTCAGTTGGTCAAACTCAGAAACCTTGTATTATCGTTCTGCTATTAGTTATGCTCCTTTTGTGTATTTTTGAATTCTTGATTTCACCTACTGGGTGTTAGACTGGTTTTCTTGTTTGTTATACTTACAAATGTTACTATTGTCATTTTTCTTATGTGATTAATTATTTATAATTTGTGTTTGTGGTAGCTTGATTTGCTTGGTGGTGGTAAGAAATCATTGACTGATCCTCCCGGGCAACTCTGCCTTTGAAGTCTTGTGATATTAGTTCCACCAAGACTCATTTGCTCCTTGTCGGCAGGAGGTATTTCATTACCGTTGATTTTTCGTGTTAATCTTGTTTTGCTTTAAAACCTTGAAGCTCAACTGTTATTTTATTTTTTCACTCTGTAGTGATGCATTTGCTAGGTTATATGACAGAAGAATGCTGCCACCATTGTCATCTTGTCAAACGAAGCAGGCACCTCCTCCCTGCCTCACCTACTTCTGCCCTATGCATCTCTCTGATCGTGTTAGTTACTCCTGGATAGTCTTGTTTCGATTTTTTTGTTTTTTTTTTCAGTTAAACATCTTACTTTCTGCTGCATGATGTTTTCATTTAATTTACTGAACTATTTGTTTGAGAAAATGGTTCATGATAATTAGCTAATAATGAGTCTTTGTTCATCTCATTTATCTCTATGTTCATATGCTTGTCTATAGTTACACTCGTAGTGAGAAGGCAAAGATAAAAATTAGTGTCAGCCAAAGATCCGAGTTGACCTTTTGGTGCTCCGCTACTTCTGTGAATCTTTTAATTTATTTTTCAAGCCTGCATATCATCTAAATCAAATAAACATACTGAAGGGTATACCTTTGATGGTTAGCTTCAGAGGAAATGTTTAGGAATTGATTTTATTCAGGATCTGCTCATTTTTAAGATAGGGAAAAAATCTTTCAATCATAAAATATTCTAATTTTCTTCTTTGGTTGTTTGGTTACTGTTTTATGTATGAATGAGGGTGTCTCGAGTTGGAAATATCTTGGTGTTATGAAACTGTATAATCATTACTATCTTTCCCCCTTTTATCAGGGTTGTGGTAACTGATAAATTGCTGAACTTCAAGATGAGTTAACTGAATGCAGAGAGATGCAGAGAGATATAGAGAGAGGAAAAATATAGAAATACTTGGATTTTATTCAATATCCTTAAAATTACATCTATACAGAATATGGTTATATACGGTTTTGGAGCGCGCCTTAATCCGTTACCGTAACGGAATTCTTGCTACAGTGCTCATGCAGCCAATTAAGCGGAGCAAGAATTCCGTTACAGTAACGGTTGGAGCGCTTATTAAGGGGCGCTCTAGCAAATCCGTGATTATATATATAAAAGAACAAGTTACTTATACAGTTGTACTGCAACTAACAACTAACTAACTGCTGATGTGTTAACTTCACTGGCTTGTTATTTAACAGCATCGAACATCACTGGCTTGTCCTTTAACAGCATCAACTTCATTACTTGTAACAGTAACTGGCATTTAACTCATGTCACAATTAGTCCCAACTCGGAGGAGGTTCTGCTTAGTTATGGTAGGGAGTATGTCTACTTGATGGATGTGAACCCTGGTATATGAAAATTTTGAACTTATATCTGAATAGTATTATTTCAAGTAAATTTCATGCTTTAGTTTTATTTTATTTTATTATTTATCTTTTTCGTTGGTGGGAAGATTATGAAGCGGGTAGGCTGTTATTGTTTAGGCCGGTGAAATATTTAACCGATTCATTGTTGGTTTGCTTGAGAACTGAAATATAAACTGAACAGTTAGAAGTATGGTTTTTAAAATCGAGAGTTTAAGTAAACTCGTTGGCTGTTTTATAAACTCGAATCATAAATATCCCAATAAATGTAAGAAATAAAGTCTGAAATCCAAATTTATAATCAATTCTAAATTAAATGACAGAAAAACTAACAAAATTTAGAAAATTAAAATTCATCTAACATTGTTTAAAACATAAAAAATTAGAAGAAAATGTTGTGGAAACATAAAACTATATCAACATCAATAATTAAAATTTTGATACATTAGTACTTTAAAAAAATTTAGTTCTTATTAGATAAAATAATTGGAAAATTGAGTATGTCAAATTAAAAATGATTAAATGTGTTACAAAAGTTTTAAAATTAAATTTATCTTTGTTATACAAATATGAGTTATTTATAAATGTAGGATTTATGTTGTGAAAAAGTTTAGATATATAAAATACATTAA
The DNA here is from genome assembly GCA_028571225.1 of Parsonsia alboflavescens. NCBI lineage: Eukaryota > Viridiplantae > Streptophyta > Magnoliopsida > Gentianales > Apocynaceae > Parsonsia > Parsonsia alboflavescens. The sequence continues at coordinate 6,866 of JAOXNR010054024.1, read as the reverse complement.
TAAATGAATATAGAAAGGTATCTTGGAGAACTGGTAGACGCGTTTGGCCTGAGGTGTGTCCACCCGAGTTCGAATCCTCAAGTTATTTTGACAACCATGGTCAGAAGTATTCTGAAGTAGTAGGGATGATTCTAATGAAATTTGGGAAAGATTTTACCTTCTTTTTTGATTTTGATCCGATTTTACACATTCATATCTCCTTTGATTCGATTTTACACATTCATATCCCCTACAATCGTAAACTCTTCCGAGTTATTTTGACAACCATGGTCAGAAGTATTCTGAAGTAGTGAAGTAGTAGGGATGATTCTATATTTCAAGAGTTAGGCAGACAAAGCATTCAAAGGATCTCCATCGAGCTGTTTATTTCTAAAGCTGGTTCTTGTCTTGCTAAAGTAGTCATAGTTCTGGAATAACTTCTGATCATCACTTCATTTCTAACTGGAAAGGTTAATTTTTTTATCTTTGCTAACTGTAGACAGGAGGTCTAGATTTTTAAAGATTTCCTGGCCAGTTCTCAATCCAAAAACTATAAACTGCTTAAGTGGTGCTTAGTTCCTCAACTTGTTTTTATTAATAAAAAGGGAAAAATCTGTGCAACTGATGCTCTTATTTGTTTGTAGCAAATGGAAGAGCTATGCGATATACATCAAGAGATGTATCTAATCTTACAACCTATACTTCTGTGCTCAGTGGAGTTGAACTGCATCCATCAGCTCCTCTTGTTTTGTCAAATAAATGCAATTCAAGAAGCCTTGAGGATCCTATGGTGTGCTTTTGTTTAGTCTCTGACTTTCTTTATTTTATTTATTATAGTATCCGTCTTGCTATTGCTTGGATCTACTTGAGGGCATTGGTTGTGTATTTATTTTTGTTTTTCCAGCTTGAAGAGTGCAGAAAACTTATTCAGATTGCTGAAAAAGCATTGAAGGAGGAAACAAACTGCTACTATGGCATTGAAGCTTGTAATGAGCTTTTGGATAGTCATGGGAATGAGATCGGACCTGAATTGGTGCTTGATTGTCTTCGTGCATGTGCAGCCTAGTTGCTTAAGGTTTGCCAATAATTTGTATCTAGGTGTAAGATTTTTAATCTCTCGTTTAGATTTTTAATCTCTAGTTCCTAATTGTCATTGTTTATATCATCTTCTTGCTTTCCTCTTTCTGTAGCTGAAATGGAAGAATGATGTACATATATGGCTATAAGAGATTGTCATAGAGTTAGAAAAATCAGTGCTTCTTCTCCTGACGGCGCTGCTTTGCATGTCTGAGGCTTTGTTGCAGGTAATTTGCAGTGGCAAGGCTTTGGAATATGAATTTCATCTATAATCAGATTTGATAGCACAGGTCAATTCTTAAACTTCACTTCCCAGAAAGAGATGAAAGCTTTGACCTCATAAAGCTTAAGTTGTTAATTTCATCTATAGTTTATTAATTAGAATGAAATATCAGATTTGATTGTACAGGTCAATTCTTAAACTCACATCCCAAAAGAGATGAAAGCTATGACCTCATGAGGCTTAAGTTGTTAGAGCATGGCATGTAACTTACTCACTTAAAAACCCCTTGATGTATGGGCCATTGGTATACATTTTTTAGTAGTAGACTCTTCTGTCGTAACGTCAACTTTTTACCTTAATAATGGGTAGCGGCAGGATTTCAAACGTAGGAGTCCCACTGCCCTTAAACCATGTTAACAGATTTCATCTAAAAGTTCAAATTGTTAAATAATTTATTCACTTAGAAAACCTGCAAAACATGGGGGTAACATATTTGCTAAACTGACTAATAAGCAACCCAATGGATGAGAAATCCCAAGTGTTAATCAACATATTAAGGGACTCCAGAGTACAACAGAGGTGGAGGATATAATAAAATCATACTGTTAAGGGAGCAGTCGAGAACTCATCTCCCTCCAGAAACACTAAAATACACAGGAAATAGGGAAAAAGAGTGGAGGTAAGAGAATTGCTGCAGGTTAGTACACACCTAAATCATGGATCGGCCACCTTCTGAGATGTGATCTCTCTCTCTTTTTTTTCTCTTCTGGTTTCTTGTCGCTCACATTTCTTCTGGGGTTGAGGGGTGGGGCAATGCATGGTCTTGATGCAATAACATTAAGTTGCATATTTATCTCTGAACTTCAGTAAAGCCAATATAGGTTTTACATTTTACTAGTTTTTGTCTGTATCAAGTTGATTGCTACATCCTAACCCTCTCTCAATATGTGTGTGTTTGTGTGTACACTTTTCTGTATTGTCTTCCTGAATTGACTTTTTGCTGGATTTAAAATCTTCGAAGACATATATGCCTTCCATTTGTCTTTTCCTTGAGTTCAACTAGCAGTAAATATGTATAAGTTAATACAGAAGTCCCAAGATCTTTTTTCTTTTGGTCTGTGTGCTCGGGCATGCATGTCTTTGAGCCTTGCTTTGTTCTGAAACTCTATCTAGTTAAGATCCTAGCTAATGAATTATTCTCCCTCTCGAGTCCCTAACTTCCCTTCAAACTTGTCATACCCAATATATTTGCGGTGTGTATTGTACTGCGATCTCTTTTTCTAATGAGCATTAAAAATCTTTGGCAATTGCTATCCCTGAAGTTGATTGCGCGGCAGAGGGCCAGTGATATCTACAGCTCCTGTTGCAGCTGCTACAGCAATTTTCTTGATCTACCCAATCGGTCAAAGAAGTTTTTCTAATGGTATGCCTCATCCTTCAGAGACTACCAGTGTAAGAAGAGCATCCGTTGACTAAAGGAGTCTCATGGCTATTGAGAAGTCTCAGATTTTGGATTTCTGCTGCTAAAGTTTTTGCTGGGCCAATTCCTTTTGTGTTAGTTCCTTGGCATGCTCCATTGCCTTGGCCAACAAGTACCTGAGAATCTCCCAACAGGAGCATTTCAATTTGATCAGATACTGGAATGCTGTTCTGGTTACTTGTTTGTTATGTTTGGCACTCTCTATTTTGCACTTTGACTGCTGGGTTTTTTGAGTGGTGAGCATTCCATGTTTTTGACTCTATTGAATTCAATCTGTTCCCCTGATCTTTAACCGACATATAAATAGAAAGTGCTTTCCCCCAATCATTTGCAGGATTTTATTGCTATGGTGGTGTAGACAACAGTAATTTTTATTTAGAAACGCATTTTTGAGGAATTGTAGAGCCTGCTACTGTCACCTAATTGGTTTCAGTTATTTTGTGTTTTCGTGTAATAGGTGAAGCTGAGGAAAATAACAAGGGTAGAAATTAGAGATTTGAGGTCTGTTCCCCCATCATCAAGGGTGCTATCACTTAGTGACATATTCAATCGTTCAGAAGGAAACGATGAGGAAGTAGAACTGAATGTATGGACGTTATTGTCAGATGAGGAAGGAGAGCATGAGGCCGTGTCAAATGCTTTTCAAAGTTTTAAGTTTTAGAATTAATAGAAGAAATCAGTCAAGTGTGGGAGGTGGACAAGGAAATGGTTCTTGTGAGCTACCATCATCTTCATGTCAAAATGACAATGCCACTTACAAGGTTTTGTTGTCACTTTTTGCCAGGATCTGAATTCTGTATTAATTGTAGATTATCTTCCATCTTAAGCTGATTGATTCTCTTGATGTGCTCTTTGTGCATAGTAAATGTGTAATTTCAGAGCACACATTTCTAATGTCACTACATTTAGGCTCTTGATACCCGTGTTTCATTTTCTATGGGCACATTGTCTGTATTAATGACATTTACTTCATATCAAGTGATTTTGTCCCTTGACCTCTCTTGTTTTTCTCATTGCTTACTCCGTCGCCTGAGGCCGTGATTGACATGAAAGGAAGATACATTGGCCATTGTAATGTCCCATGGAAAGGTGATTATATGACATTTTAGGGAAAAAAAGTTATTTTAAATTTGAAGTCATTTTGAAATGTAAGTTCTTGAGTTGAACAGATTCGGGAACTGCAAACGGCTGGTACGGAAGTTGTCGAATAGTTCATACCCAAATATATAAATTGCATGTGAAATTTCAGTTCCATAGTCAACTTTGGTTCTATTTTAAGGAGGTGAATACATTGCCAGCGGAAGCGATGATGGTAGATGGTTCATCTGGGAGAAGAAAACTGGCAGACTTTGTTAAGATGCTTCAAGGAGACAACGCCGGTAAGGATTACTCTGCCGGTGTCATTATCTTTTTCCAGTTGAATTTTTTTTCTAGAGCTCTCATGATTCACCATTCAGTCCCGTCTGCTTTATTGTGTCGTAGCTACTAGTGGAATTGATATGATTGAAGTGATTATGCATAGTACATGTACTCATATATATTGTACATTTTAGATTTGGACACCAACTGCATCAATCACAGCTGGTGGCTCAGCAGGCCCTCAACTTCAGATATCTTAGATGCAACGGAAGCCAATCAACAAGAATGTGTCCCGGTCGTAGAAGAATATTGTAAGACTTCGCTTTCCCGGCCCTCAACTTCATATCTCTTTCCCTGCTGAATTTTTTTTGGTGTCTGTTTGCTTCTGGCATATCTTCTGAACCAACTGTGAACAAGAGCCTCATGTTTGTTATCCTTTAGTTCTCTTCCACATGATTTGATCCATGCCAATGACCTGTATCTGGAGTATAATGGTTGCAATGTGGAGACAGAGGAAGAGAATGGTCGGAATAGGTCTTGTTGAAGTAGTAGTATTTTTTTCTTCCTTTCTTTTTAATGATTTGAAGGGTTATTAGTTATAGATAACTACAAAATCTAATTTAAGATTGCCTAATTTTATTGAATTTGATCCTTAATTTTATTAAGTGTTGTTTTTACTTTGAACTTTATAGGCCTTCAGAATTTTTTGTATCCAGTCCTGAACACAATCAGAGACAACTGAGCCATTCCTCAATTGATTGTGAGTAGGACTGTCAAGATGGGGCGACCCATTCCAATTCCAACCCACAAAAACTCATTCTAAATGGACTCCAATCCACGTAAGCTTTAGTCTTCTGAATTTTAAAGGGGTTACATATTAAAAGTCTATGGGTTGATCCATGAGTAGGACATATTTTTTAAAATAATTTTAATTTATCAATTAATATTTTTAAATTGTAAATATAAAATGTATACTATATAATTATTTTTTAAAAAAATTTTAAAATTATCAATAATAAAATTACACTTAAATCATACAAATTATATCAAGAAAAATTTCTAAATATTCAACAAATGTCAAAGCCCATATTCTATCAAAGTAATATAATAATTCAACTTCAACAAAATTTCAAGTCTTCAAATTAAACTAAAACAAGAATTAAACAAGAAAAAGAATGGTATATAGTAGAAAAAAAAGGTTTAACAGCATCGAGTCTAAGATATAAAGGCCATTCGGAATAACTCAAAGCATAGCAAACATGACAATGACAAAAACCAAGCTAATGCAAATGTAAAAACATACACTCCATACACGGCTAGGATTCATTGGAAAAAGCATAACTGATTTTCGTGGCCAACAATTGAACAGAGGTGGTAATAATTTTCTAAAAGCACCGCTTTGGAATGCAAACAATTGAACTGATTTTTTCCCTTTGATCCACTGAGTCAGTCTTCTTCTTAGTGGACCTAACCTATTGAAGCCCAACTATAAATAGATCATAAGTTTTAATCCGATCTAATCCATCTGTATAAACGATCCAAGTCCAAATTGACAACTATAAATGTGAATGTCAGTTCCTTAATTCTCAAAGAAATGCAATGTCTCTCTATTCATATGGTATAAATTATTATTATTATTATTATCATCATCATTCAAAGCAATGCTTCTCAAATTCTCTGCAAATTTAAACATGAATTCATTTTGTAGTTTAGGGAATAGGGATCGTTGAAGTCGTTTCCGTTCCTTGACACAAATAAATAATAAGATAGTTATACTAAACTAGTAATGCCTACATTTACCAACTTTCCCTATGGAATGCTTGGAAGATTTAATTTACTTGTTGCTTTTAGAACTAAGAAAACCTATCTCTAGTCAACAAACTCCGGAAGTTCTTTAGAGAAAAGTGAGAAAGTAGAATGGATAGTGAATGAACCCAAGAGAGCCTTAATGACCTATTTATTATATCAACCAAAACCCCAACATCTTCCTTGATAACGTCTAGTATAAGTAGAAAACCATTACTTAAGCATAAAATACATATAGCAAAACACGTCATCTTGTACATTAAATCCACAATTTGTTGGTTATTATTTGGTGTAAAGGACATTTAATAAATTTTAAATTAAATATGAACTTTTTGAGCAAAATTAATTTAAGCATTACATCAGTATTCAAGTCAATTTAATTAAGATTCATAATTATTGTATGATATTTTTGGCAGACTAATTTTATTATTGGAAATAATATTCATAATATATTGTTAAATAATATCAAATATTTTTGTTTATGAAAATTCCTTGCAAGGCACCAGCAATCTATCTGGATTGTTTTTATGTTCTTAATCCATTTTATCTTAAATTGAGTGTTATATACATAACATCTCATCTTAACTCCATTAATGAGAAGTTTTAATCAAATAATTATGACCATTAGATTAATTTTTATTAATTTAAATGAAGGTTTTTTAGATGAGAAAGTCTCAAAAATTGTCCAAAAAAAAACTAAACCATCAAAATGATAAATAATATTAATTACTTATGAAAAAAAGACATTTGAATAAAAATAATCTTTTGCCACTTCTATAATAAATAATTATTGGGTATCAAAATATACCAAAAATATTCAAGAATCGAAATTAAAAAATTTTTAACTAATGGAATAAGATTTTACATATATATATATATATATATATATATATATAGAGAGAGAGAGAGAGAGAGAGAGAGAGAGAGAGAGAGAGAGAGAGA
>JAOXNR010054023.1:0-13211 GCA_028571225.1 Parsonsia alboflavescens | reverse complement strand
CACAAACTCAAAATCCATAAAAGCTGTCACTAAACTCAAAGAAGTATAAAACATACTTTCTCTAAATAAGAAATCATTATGTTTAAGAAATTTCACTATAACACCTTGCTTATGAACTTCATAAGCAAGTCTGAGCACATACTTAGTCATAGAAAACAATCTTTCATGATCAAATTTCAACACACTATCACCAAGTGTAAAGATAAGAGTGTACCACTTTAACATCTCACCTATCATTTTCTTGTCCTTGCCTTCTTTCAACTTGTTTTTTCCTTCAAGAACCTGAAATTTTGGCACAAGAACACTAGAAAAATAGTAGTCAATGTTAGAAATGGGTATTGAAATCTCCTTGTTCATCTTAAATATCAAATCACTCTCTTTTTCTTTCTAATTGAAAAAATTATAATACCCATATCAATTTGGGTATATTTACGTAATTACAAAAATTTACCTAAATATTATCTATTACTAAGATAGAATTATTGCTAAGATAGAACTAACCTTGGGGGTAAAGTCGACCACAAACGGAGCTGGCATATCTGCATCAAGCCCCGACCCCATCAACTGCTCCTGCTAGTTTCAAGGAAAATCAATACGATTAGAATCATGCCAATAGCTAACTAATTCAAATTATATAGCATATATTAACCTGATGTAAATGAGGATAGCCGTGTGCCAAGCCAAGGCCACCTGCTCCTACTGTTCCAACTATCCACTCACCCACTGATGCAGCTCCACAAAGTGGGCATCGATATGCTCAGCAATTCGGGCATGGACCCGCTCCTCAAACTCTACCAATGGAGTCCTAAGTTGGGTCATCATGTCGTCGCCGGTAGGAGTAGGACGATTAGGCATCTCAATGCTCTTGGGAGCGTACTATAATTTTAAACATAATTTAAAATAAATATACATATTGAATACGATTAGGCCTCTCAACGCTCTCCGCTCCATGACCCTCTGATCTCACAGGGGATGGGCGTCGCTCCACAAAATGCTCCTCCTTGTCCCCTGGGATCTTGGCATCCCCATCTCTCAAGGCAGGTGACTAAAAATAAAACAGATATAAAACATTAGACATAATAAATCATCTCCATTTAATTTATAATTTACTAATTCAACTATCATTAGACCAACCTCAATAATCGCACAGGTGGTGGCTGCTATCGGACGACCTGCCAGGATGAGTTGGGCTTCGAAGCCCTTTAACAAACAAGTGGAATATACGGGAGGTCGTCAAAATCAGTCCAATAAGGCATTTGCAGCTCTTGCTCATCTGGCTCAATGTATGGTGATGAAGCAAATGCCTATGTAAGTTGTAATTTAGTTTAATGAACATCTTATTTTTAAAAAGTAAGAGAAAAAAAAATACAAGTGGAAAGGTAGATTGCTTACACTATCTAATAGACCATGCCACTAGACTTTGGAACTGGAGTAAATCGGCCTCCAGAGAAGGCACCTCGGGTGCCTCGTAGTGCCGAGTCTAGAAGCTCCGGGAGGAGTAGCAGAGCACAAATACGGGAGCAAGGATGGGAGGTGGGCATACATCCACCATTGAATTGATAGAAAAAACATCAATAAACGACCAAAAGATGAATATAAATCATAAGAATTTACAAAAATGGTAGATTTGAAGTCATACCAGTATCACCTAGGCATTGTCATATAAATGCCTCTTCGTCGCCTCAAACTCATCATCAACAGCGTGCTGGAGGCAATGCTAAGTCATACTCCATCCCATGGTGCCCCAGGGAAATACCTCAGCCACTGCAATTCCCCAATGATGGACCACACGTAATATGGAATGACTGCAGAGGACTCATGTGTCAACATCCAATATCCGACGATGATGCCATAAGCAAGCCTGAGCACATAATCCTACTCCAACGATCCAACATCCTTTGCCCTAAACATGACAAGGGCCTGTGTCGGGGTCAGTGGATCGGGCAACAATAACCTATCACGTGCGGAGTCTCCCGACAATTGCCACCCTATAATCTCGGCATTCATTGGGCCAAATCGAAGTCCAGTGATCAGTGCATACTCATGAGGCCCTAATTGATGTATTCTACCTCCGATGTGGAACCACATCTCATCGGGATGACCATCGAGGAAGTGAACTTCCTGTCTAAGCACATGAAATGCAACACGGGAGTAAAAACGCTCGGCATATCGGGGTAGCTTCGATATGTGTCCGAATGGAACACTCCTGAATAGCTCCTCTACCCCGTGGAGTCTGACAAAGTCAATGACCTCTGCTATCCACGAATACTTACAGTGAGCACTCATAGTCCTATCAGGAGGAATAACGCAACTATGCTTGTATGACCATGTCCCGCTAACAAGGTCCATATCTTTACAAATAGAAATAACTAAATAAATAATTAGCTAGATTATCGTTAAATTAAACTAAATACAATAAATAAAATAGATTCCAAACAATTTGTTATCTCATGAAAAAGTAGTATTTAAATCCTAAACATAATATTTCATAGCAATATCTATAATCATTATAATATTATTATTTTACTTTCTTAATAAAAGGTACAATGTATTTTTATTATAAAAAAAAATAAAACAAGTTAGGACAATCAATATAAAATATTAAATATTAAAGTACATTAAATAATTAAATTCAATTTTACATTGGCAGTACAGTGACAATAATAATAATAAATCATTGTAAAGTATAGTGATAGTTTAATAATAATAATTTACAGTGATAATAATAACAATAAATCATTGTAAAGTATAGTGATAGTTTAATAATAATAATAATAATAATTTTTAATTAATTTCATAATAATAATAATATTTTTTATTTAAGTTACAATTTATTTCATTTATATTTTTTAATAATAATTTTTATTTAACTAAAATAATAATAACATTTTTTAGTTAATTTAAAATTTAATGAAATTAATTTTTATTTAATTTCAAGTTTAATAATATAAATTTTTATTTTAATTTAAAATTTTATAATAATAATAATTTATTAATAATAATACTCCGACCTTCCATATAATATCTCGACCTTCAATATATTATCCTGACCTTCTGTGATATTAAAATTTTTATAATAATAATAATAATAGCCGACCTTCCATATGTTATACCAACTTTTTATAGATTATTCCGATCTTCTATAGATTATTCTGACCTTCAGTGACTATTTAAAATTTTATAGTAATAATAACGAAATAAGAATGACCGACCTTTCATATATTATCCCATCCTTATATAGATTATCCCGACCTTTAGTGACTATTTAAAATTTTATAATAATAATAATAATAGTAATAAAGAAATAAGAATGACCAGCTTTTCATATATTATCCCGATCTTCTATATTTAAAAATTTAGAATAATAAAAATGGAAGACCTTCAATAGATTATTCCGACCTTCAATAGATTGTCTCGACCTTCAAAGTGATTATCTCAACCTTTCATAGTTTCAACCCAAAAAGTCTAATGCAAGCCTTCCCGAATCCTTTATCTCACAAATATGCCTCCAAATAGGTTTAACACACTCAATTATTATCAACAAAATTTTTAAAAAATGACAGTTAAATATTTCCAGTACAAACCGAAGAAAAAACAACAAGATGACAGTTCCAATTCAAAAGCAAAAAAAAGAAGATGACAGAAATTAGGCAAACATCACAACCATTTGCATAAAATTGTATAAAATATATTTACAAAAAATAATTTATATTTATATGTAGCAGTACTAGCAAATGCGATCTCCCACAGGTTATAGAGTGCAACCGTTTCATGCGCTTTCAAGCTTTCTCCTTTTCACATTGTTTGATGGTAAAGTCAATATATGAAGATATAAATCTTTAAAATTATTCAGATTCAGTCTAAAATCTCAAAAAAAAAAAAAAATTCAAAAGTGATGGAACACAAGAAAATGTTCGAAAGCAATGAAGAAAAAATGGAGTAAAACAATCTATTTCCCAGTGTTCTGAAATTCCCACTTGCTAAAATTTCCGGCAATTAACCCGCCATCCTCTCGTTGTTGCCGACTCACCTGATTTACAAATATGATGTATCAATTCTAAATCCGAAATTACACACCCAATTAGCCGTGTTTTTATTACTTTTTCACACCTCACGAAACCACCAGCAACCCAACCCCATTTGTTTGTCTCTCTGCTTCTTCATTCTTTGTCGGAAGTGATTTGCGGTGGAGAAGAGGTGATTTGCAAGAAGATTCTAAGGCGTTTAAGAGACTAGGATGAAGCGGTCGCGCTCTATGTCGCATGGCACTGCTCTCTGCTCTCTCTCTATATGGAGAGAGAGAGAGAGAGAGATTGAAATAGGTAAATCTCTCTCGAATTCTAATAAATAATAAGAAAAATTCTTTTCAAACTCGAATTTTCTTCTTCTTCTTGTGCTTTTTTTTTTTTTTGTAAAAATAAATTTCCCTAAAGGTTATTCTTTTTATTTAGTAACAATTCTGATTATTACTCTTCATGTATTTTTTTAAGACTTTTATTATTTTCATTAATAATTTAAAATTACTATATTTTAATTAGATTCAAAATAAATGATCTTTTTTATCTATAGCTAATGCAAAATTTAACCCCGAACGTCAAAAAGTGAATCCCACTGCTGTCTTGGGTTTAGTAGAACTGGGTGTGGGTTCACAGTAAAAAGGAATTCTTTGGCAAAGAAGTAATAGAAGGACGAAAACAGAATAGAAGCAATACTTTAATATCCATAAACAAAAAATTGAAGCAGTTTAACCAAGAGGAAATAATCATTCTTTTCTACTAACGATTTGTATGCAGTTTAAAGAATGGGTTTTTTTTTTTTTTAATCTCATAAATAATGGGTATTTGTTCATTGTGGGGAGGGGAAATTATAAGGAGAGAGTAATCCATGGAAGAAGACTAATTGTTAAAGGGTTATGATTGAATTTAAACTACTCATTCCAACGAAAGCATTTGACACAGTTTAATTAATTAATTTTATTTTTCTATTCTCAGTTTAATTAGTTCGATTCAAACTCTGATCACCCTTTATATTTATTGACTTGAGTTTTCATTCTTTTAAAAAACTATTGTCTTTTTCTTTTTCTCTTTTGTTCTCAATTGAATTAGTTTTACATTTTACATTTATTGTCTCAAATGTGAGAAGTTTTTTTAACACATAATATGTAACTTTTATAAGTGTGGATCTCATTAGTTAACTCATATGATGCAACAAATAAAAGCTTCTCGTTAAAACATTTTCGTGATGATATATTAGTGACAACATAAATTGTCGTAGAAATATAGTTTTCAATAACCATATCTGAAAGTCGTCACTTATACTTTTAGGGACGGAAATATGGACAACGGTTTATTTTTCATCATTTGCCGTCACAAAAATGTTTTTGTGACAATAATTATCACCACATAAGGGCAATTTTCTCATAGCAAGTACAAGTTATATATGGATGCGTGCAAAATCGAATTTGCTCATGTTCAACAATTTTGAGAAGAAAGTGGATCACAAGCCAACCAACAAATATGGTTACCAATGGAATTATAGTATAAAAAACTCACCACAATATGTATGAAAATTAAATACATTCATCTAGTATTTTTTTTTTTTTAGTTGTATTCGGGTCAATATAGGGGTATCTCAACATTCCGATTATCTAAGAGGGTGTTGGTAGGATTCAAACATGAGACCCTATAATCTACAAGCTCGTCACTCCACTTAATTTGAGGACATTCATCTAGTATATAAAATTAAGAATATGTAAATAGTAACAAATTGGTATGAAGAAGTTGCCCGCCACTTAAGTCTTCAAAAGGAAAAAAGAAATAGTAATAATAAATTGTAAGCCAACATCCTCTAGGATCTTCCTCAAAAAATGAAAAAATTACATTTTTTTTTTTTCAACTGTTAATGGTTTTAAATTATGGTTATACTTCTATTTAACATGCATGTTTCCTTCTTTATTAAGAATAATGTAGAACTTGCAACTACATGTGGCTTTTGCTCAACTTGGAAAGTGTTAAAAAAAAAATCAATAAAAAAAAACTCAGCCGGCTTGCCCAAGAACACCAAAACTTTTGATCAAGTGCATTTAGTAAATTTCTTCAGAAGATGGATTTAATCCTTAGGCGATTTCAAGTTAATACCCTATCGAGTTCCTTCGGTGCATCTCAGTGACAAGTTTGTAGATCATAGGTCTCGAGATGAAATCCCAACATAATCAATTTTCGATTTGAAATGAATTATGTATGTCTCAAATTTAACCCTTTCACATGTTCAAATGCAGATAGATATGTATTGATGATAATATCAAAGAGAAAAAAAAAACCACTTGAAATCTTAAGAGTACAAATAAATTTCGTTTTTTCAGCCTTGCTTAGTTGGATCCTACCAACATCGCTTTAATTTTTCACTAGCGTTACATTTTGAGGTCATTGGAACTGCAACAGTGGTGCTTGGTTATCAACAATGCCATGATAAGCTACTAATCACATTTGTAAGCATTAATTACAAAACCAAAGAAAACGAGATATTAGCAATCACAACTCGGAAGGAAAAACGACTTGATCAGGTGGGTATCCGATTGTTCTGATCCGTTTGGGATTGATTTTACCTGACCCATTTAAAAAGAGGACAACTATGGGTTTTATAGGAGTGACTCGTGTACAAGTTGGTTAGTGACCTGGCCTGACTCGAATTGGCCCGTTGCATATTTTAATTCTAATTTTTTTCTTAATAATGATATCCTTTTACCCAACTCCACCTTCACAATTCAATTTCATCTCGTATTTTGATATCTCATTTTCACTATGCCTCAATTGCTTCACCCCCCACCACTCCTGACACCTCAGCTCCATTCCTAAACCACTTGCTTCTCTACTTCTGCTCCTTCCTTCTACTGGTACTATCATCCCGCCACTTCTCTGCTTCACCTATCCCATTGATGCCATCCATCACTCAGATTTATTTGAGTTCAATTGTCGCTAAGATATGTTCCCAATTGGCTATCTATTGTTGTGCTGTCGTCATTGCCAACTCGCTCTTGAAGCCTTCAAGCTTCAACTCCTCTTGAGTCTCCTACTCTCTATGGCTTCCAATATTTTAGTAATTAGTTTTTGGTTTTTTTTTTTTTTTTTGAGAGAAAAAGTTGAAGTGGACATTGAATCATCCTATCTAGTCTCCGAATTCTTGATGACCAAAAAAAAAAATTTTGTCCCAAAAACTTGATTTGGAATTACCGTATGACAGAATAAAAGACATCTATGCTTTATCTTCCCATGACTCTTTGTTTGTATGACTCTTTGTTTGTATCTTTCCATGTTTAAACTTTAGACATCTATGCTAGAGTAGTATTAAATAAGTATGAAAATTTCATAGCATATTTACTTTCACTTTATGATTCAGATGAAAAGAAGGATGAGTAATAGTACATTATATTTAATTGTTTCATCTTTTATATTTTTAATTATATGTGAATTTTATATTTGTAATTTAAAATATTTTGTTATTACGGGAAGATTGAGAGAAGTGGTGAGTTAAGAGATTGCAAGATCAAGTCTAACTTTTAATTAGCTTTCTTTGTTTCGGACAATTAGATCTATATTGTACTTGAATTTAATTTGAAGTTTGTATTTTGTTTAACGGCAAAACTGTTATGCTTTTTTGGATTATTTGTTTTGTTTAAGTGCGGAACTATTATGTATTTTGTTTAATTTGAACTGATCATGCTTCAGGAACTATATAGTTATATTATTGCTTGAACTGATCATGCTTTGGGAACTATGCAGTTAAATTATTGCTGTGATTTCTATGTCTAGATGGTTTTTAAATTTATTTTATAAATGAAATAAGGTTTTTTTTTTTTTTCATTCTTTAACAAGTTGGTTCCGATCAAATGGGTCAGGTTGACCCATAAAAAAAGTTTGGAATAAGTCAAAATGGGACAGGTTAGGTCTTGTAGGAACAAGGCAGGGAAGGTCACGAGCCTAGATTAAGGGGCCCGTGGGAGGTCATAGGCCAGGTCAAGTCTAGCTTCTAGGTAGATAGGTCAAGACTGGGTCTTAAAAGACCTACTCTGACTCAACCTCTATGCATCCACGTTTTTCTGACAGAATCATGCTTTTTTTTTTGCTATTAACTGTAGTGTTTATCCCAATGACAACAAATGCCTCTGAACTTGAAGTTGGAATAAGTCCAATCTATTCTACGCAGACAAATATTCCAAAAATATGGGTTTCACCTTTAAATTTTTTTCCTTCCAACTATCAAAACATACTGAGAACGGCCTTGCATCCAAATCAAACATTAAGTCTTAATACAAGATCAAGTCAATGGTTTTTAGGGTAATTTTGTCACCTAACCCAAACCTTCTCCTTCCTTTTTGAAACCCTCACAAGCACTCTCAACATTCCAACAATGGCGATTGCAAGTCTGCAACCATTGGCATCTCAAATCTCCAGAACCCCTTCCTTTTACATCTCATCCAGTTCCATAATCTCCTGTTCCTTTGCCTCTGTCTCCTCGTCTTCCGCAAAAGTCACCGATCGTATCATAAAGCTGTCCATAATTCATCTAGATGGTCAGTAGAAGGAGGTTGTTGGATTTCCAACCAAACTCTTCTTAGGGCTTTGGCTAACCACGGATTCATCAACCCAGCTTCAAACAGTTAGAGGAGATTTACACCTGCTCCGCTAAGTGTGAGGTTCACATAGCTCAAGAATGGCTTCAGAAGCTACCCCAGCCCACTTATAATGAGCGGTATGTGCTCACGAGTGATTATATTAATAGGGTTTTAAACAAGCATCCCCGACTTGGATGCTAGGTGATTCTTATTGATGAGCTCCAAGGGATGGTTGTTGTGGTGCCTAAGCCCGATTAATGGGGTATTCCATAAGCGCATTGAGACTAATTTTCAATTGGAGAGTTGTCAAGGCTAACCCACAAATTGGAGTTAAAAGGCTTCTTCTCCCTTTTTCCTTTTGGCAATAATATTTTTGCACATCTGTGTGTACTTTAGGTTGAGATTTTTCAATCAATTCTATAAATTGTTGTAGCAATTTGGTTTGAACTAGTTGAAATTCGATGTTTGGAGTATTTGTCACCATGGATGATTTTAGGGGAAAGGAAGAAGATGGGATTTTGTATGATATGAGGAAAGAGATGAAAATACCCTCTAAAAATTACATGTGAGAGGTACAAGATGGGTTTCTGCTTTTGATTAATTCCAAAAATGTATAAGGGCAATGGACTTCTGAAAAGTTGGAAGGCATTTGTAGCTTTTAACCCTTTTATATTTAGTACACTTGTCAAAAAGGGCTAGCCCAGCCCAGCTAAGCCCTAAAGGAACAAGGCTGGGTTAGGCCTGAGCCTTATCTTGAATTACCAATAATATTGAAGCCCTGCCCAGCCCTTAGAAGCCCAAGGGCCCCCAGCTTGATTGCCTACTTCCATTGCTTTACCAAATTGCTGGCACTAAAACTTTTCCCACTGACGATCTCTAGCCTCCGATGCCTCCAATCTAATCCTCTGGTAGCTTGAAAACTCAACCTGCATTCCTCCATATTTCGAACACCAAAAACAAGGCACAAATAGAGAGAGAGAGAGAGAGGTTATAATTTGCTGGTGCAATATTTATATAGAAAAAATAGATAATGAGATTGGGAAGAGAATGTACATAGGGTTCCAAAACTTGAAGGAAATAAAATAATGGAATGGAAATGGTTAGAAGACCCAAAAATTCCTAGGGGATTGCAAAACAACTTCTCATTCATTCAACGAATTACTGAAACCACAGACTCTCAAATCATTCGTTTTCGTTTTCTCACTCACCCTCTCTCTATATATCCCACTTCTTTTCGAACGGAAGGTTCAACTTTCGCATTCTCTGCCATTGCCGGTATCATGAGGTGAGGCTGCGTTGACACCGCCACCATGGGTGGAGATAAGTGTATCAGACAGTGGTGGGTGACGGTGACAGACAGTGGTGAGGGAGGGTTGAACTTGGGGTTGAGGGACTGAAGGTGAAGATGAATGATGAAAAGTTAGGTCCCTGAGCTAGCTACTCTGTGGCTACTATGAGTCAGTGAGGGGCGATGAATTGATAACTGGATCTGAATCATCTGAGAAGTAAAGTGATATTGTCATAACATAAATTATTAAATAAATAATAAATTAAAAAATGCCCTTGGACTAGTCCAATCCAAACACAGGCCAACCTTATTTTTGGAAGGGCTCAACCCGACCCTATTTAAGAAGACCCTTCATTTACCCAACCCAACCCATATATAACAGGGCTTGGGCCTAGCCCGGCCCTTGGCCCCATCCCTTTTTGATATGTCTAATATTTAGCCTACAAAATTCTTATGAAACTCAAATTTTCTAATTGGATTCGTGGGGTGCTAATTTTTCAAAATTTATAGGACATTAATAAATTTATAAACATAATTCATCCAGAAAGGACGAATTTTAAATTCAAAAGCTAACATCTTAGAATATATATAAATGATATTTTAAAATATGTCGACATAAAAACATAAAATTAACCTATAATATAATCTATGATTTAATCTTTAAATATGAATAATAACTCATAATTAAAATATTATTTTACAGTCTTGAGTAATTAAATGATTAAATGTATTTAAATTCATAAGAAATTAATGTAAATTCAATTAATTAAATAGTTACTAAATTAAATTTATTATTGTTATATAGTAGATTTTTATTTTAAAAAAGAATAATTTTAAATAATACAAAAATTTATGTGTGGGTATTTTTTTACTTTTTGCAATTTTTAAATTTTTTAAAAAATATATTGATTAGACGATGATATGATGATTACATTTTTAATTATATCCAAATATTTAGTTTTATTATTGGGATACATCGATTACTAATTATAAGGAGAAAAAGTAAACCTAATTAATTAGCAAATAAAAGACTTTCAAAAATAAATTAATGAAAGGTTTTCAAAAAGACATATAAATTAGACCTCTTATATAAATATTTCACATTTAAAAATATTTTTCATGAAAAATATAATTAATGAAATTTCACTAAACTACCATTGTATTTGATCACTCACAAGGATGACACATAGAATTGTGTTTTATTTAAATTTTATTATACATGGGAGGATAAATCAAAACGATAATAATATTTATTAGTGCACAAAATGTTCATTTAAATATCATTTTAAATAACCAAAAAAAAAAAAAACCTTATTCAACTTATTTAAACTGGTCTGGATACCACTAAAATAAAATAAGGAATATAGCAGTGATAACCTATTAGGAAATATTATTTTAAACACAACGTTATAAATATGTAGGCTTAACATACAATATATTCCATTCATATGAAATTGAATGTCCACATTTCTATTTTGTGTTATCTGGAAATTAATGTCTCATTTTCTAAATTAGTTAAATTTTTCTTAAGAAATTGATATTGTTAAATGTAAAATGAACAAAACCAATTAATTTTATTAAAATTTGTTCAAGTCAAAATTGGACATTCAATTTTGAATGGATGAAGTAATTTTGAAATATCTATGATAAATTGTAATGATTTTTTTTTCCCTAAGAAAACCTATATTAACTAATATAAATTTAGTTAATTAATTTTGTCCAAGAAGTATTGAAAATTGCACTTAAGTATCTCCCTTTTTTTTTTTTTCTGAAGTATCTCCCTTTTTTTTTCTTTCTTTTTTTGGAACGGGATGGGTCATACATTAAACTACCTTTTCTTGATTACAATTTTATTTTTAATTTTACTATTTTATACTTTATGAAATGATTGTAAATAACTTCTCACGTATTGCACGAGTTTGGTACTAATTTTACTTAAAGATGGGAAATTTTTTAAAAGGACTACAAAATATTTTATGTTTTATTGACAAGTATATTAATTCATAAGAAATCTTTTTTAAATAGAAAAGAAATTGATCTCAATAAGCTTCATATTACATAATATTTTTCATACTCTTTTATTAATTTTTAGAAAGTTAAGAAAAAGCTTTCATTATTAGTAAGAAAATTGAATTATTAAAGGATTTTTGTTTACTATTTTTTACTTATCATAAAATTTAAAGAAATGAGTTATTGATGGGTGCAACGGGTACGATCCGGATTAGTTAGCCTAAACAGGCAGAACTCGGACTAGGGTCAACCCAAATAGGTCAGAGAGCCTCATGCCCTCAATACCTAAAAGTCAGACTCACAAAGCCAATGAGGACGTGTGAGCAAGCGACTCACCACCATCGACCTCCCAAGTCACAGACCTAGAGGTCACTGATCTCTCAAATGTGCTCCAGCAAAGGTTTTGCCAAACCTCGACTTCGACCTGGCAAGCTCCGATCTAAATCATAAATCTTCCATGCCACGACCACCAGTGCGCAACTCCTAGTCCCTCCAAGGAACCAAGGAGCACTCGGTGCGACCTCACCAGAAGAGAAGTTAGAGTTTCTCAATGTCCACAAGGAGGTCGCGAAGTTGGTCTAAAGGTCGGCTAGTGAGCTCGCAGCTCTTACAGAGACGTGAATTGCAAGATCCCTCTATCCAAGGAAACTCTGAGATTTTAGGAACAACTGGCGGGATTTGACTAAATCCCACAGTTATCCTAATTGCCGACAACTACGTAAGGGGGAACCCAATTCCAGAAGGTAACTGATTTTTCTCTTGCTACTTAAACAGAAACACCCAATCAGTCTAGGGACAACAAGGAAAAAACTCTCTTGCTCTCTTGAGAAAGGGTCTTTACCTTAAAATTTTCCCAGAATACTAACTTAGGCATTGGAACTCTTCCCTGGGCGGGAGCCCATTTCGATGACCTCTTTTTCTTATCTTCTTAGGCTGCTAACGGCAGAGCTCCATAAGGATCTGCGTTATGATCCGGTCCATCACTTTTGGACCCGATCACTTCTGCCACAAAAAAGCTTAACTTTTTCCCATACACAAAACAAATAAAGCAATCCTGATGGCTCAGTCGTAGCCTTCACGTGTTCAGCCTCCACACCGTGGCAGGCCACCAGCCAGAACACAGTTGCGCACTGAAGGGATAGTGCCGGAAATGCTGCCGGTGGTATAGGCTGTTGATAACGGCAACCTGGGGCTGAGCACTCAGCAAGTCCAACAACCACCGACATGTTGGGATTTATGCCCAAAAAGACTACCAATTTTCTGTAATTTATTTATTTAATAAAATTGAGGTGTTGTTTGAAT